>PVKM010015737.1:0-27583 GCA_004027735.1 Carollia perspicillata
AAAAAATCTACATATCAGAGAAATTGATACAATTAAAATAAAATGCACCTATTAACAGTTATGTTAAAATGAAATTGAGGTTATTTCTCTTGGAAGAAACACTTATATTTGAATTTTATATGTGTTACTGGGAAGACCCAATTTAGGGGGATCCCCCTCCTTGGTTCTTGCCTCCTTGCAAGAGAAGAATTCGGATGAGAGACAACACATATAGTGGAAATGAGATAGCAAGTTTGTTTATTAAATACAATTCAACATGAAGTTGCAAGTGGGCACCCAGCTAGTCCAAGTGGGGTGACTACTGGGATTTGGGGGGTTTATGCTTATAGCCAGCTTCTAGGTTCTCCCTCCTCTTTCCCTTTCCAGACCTTGGGATTAATACACAGTCTCAAGGGCTCTCTTTTCCAGATAGTGGATATTATACATACAAAACTCAAATTATACATACATAGGAACACCCTCCTCCTGTGCTATCGTGGTTTTTCTTGTGACTTTTGGAACACCTGGCAATCTTATTGGATCAGGCTTAAGTCTGCTGAGTTAATGGGTGACACATGTTTCCTTCCCCCTCCCTACCTTGGTTTGCTATTCATCCTGCCTAACATAAGTACAAAAATATTCAAATAGTTATTTCTCTGTTTGGTTAAGATCCCCAAAGCATTATTGCCACCAATTAATGAGTTAAGGTTATGTGATCTCATGGCAGCAGGAGGATGAAAAGCTTAAATCTAGACATATAAGATTCATGCTGGCATCTAGTGGAGTCTGTCTGCTTACCTCTGCATGTCAGCCTCTGTATTTGCTGAATACAATGGCCTTTGGATGGTAAAGATGCATTTACTACTCTGGACCTGGTCAGTAAACACAGTAATTGCCTTCAGTCTGGACACCTCTGCTCTTGCCAATCTTTAGCTAAGACCTTCCCTGGTTAGGAGCCTATTTGTTTGTTCTAAATTTGTGTGTTAGTTTTACATAATACTGTGCCAGGCAGGGCACCAAGGAATTTCTGGACACCTATAGAGCACACATGAGAGGAATACTTGGTCAGAATCATCTCTCTAGCTAGGTCAACACTCATTAAAATATAAAGTAAGCTACAAATATGAACTACATAGGTTATTTGAAATTTAATAGCCATTCCAACAGGTGTGAGGTGATATCTTATTGTAGCTGTGATTTACATTTCTCTGATAAGTAATGATGTTTGGCATTATTTTATACACCTGTTGACAATTTGTATTCCTTCTTTAGAGAAGTGTCTGTTGTAGTTCTTTGCCTATATTTAAAACAAGGTTATTTGTGGGGTTTTCTGTTTTTTGTTTGGTATTGTAAGAGTTCTTTGTATTGTAAGAGTTCTTTATGTATTGATATTAACATCTTATCAGATATGTGGTTTGCAAACATTTTTTCTATTCTGTATGTTGCTGTTTTATTCTGTTGGTTGTTTCCTTTACTATGCAAAATCTTTTGAGTTTGATGTAGTTACACTTGTCCATTTTTGTTTTTATACCTATGCTTTTGATGTCATGCTAAAGAAATCCCTACCAATACCAATGTCAAAAAACTATTACTCTATGTTTCCTTCTAGTAGTTTTAAAGCTTCAGGTCTTATATTTAAGCCTTTAAGCTATTTTCAGTTCATTTTTTCCCTCATTGTCTATTCTTGGCCCTGTTGTCAAAGTTCAGTTAATCATATATGTGTGGGTTTGTTTCTTGACTTTCTGTTGTATTCTATTATATGACTATTTTATGCTAGTACTATTCTATTTTAATTATTATAGCCTTGTAAAATGTTTAAAATCAGGAAGTCTGAGTACTCTGGTTTTATTTCTTTGTCTTAAGATAGCTCTGTATTTTTGCATAAATTTTAGCGATTTCATATGAATTTTAGGATTGCTTTTAATGTTTCTGTAAAAAATGAGATTTTCATGGGGTTAGCATTGAATCTGTAGATCATTTGGGCTACTATGGGCATTTTAACTATATTATATCTTGTAGTTCATGAACATGGAATATATCTACATTTATTTGTTTCTTTTAAAATTTCTTTAATCAGAGTTCTATAGTTTTTACTGTAATAGTTTTATATTTAATAGATATAGTAAGAGTGGACATACTTGTCTTGTTCCTGATCTTAGGGGAAAATATTTCAACTTTTCATTTTTCAGTATGATGTTAGCTGTGGGCTTGTTGTATGTGGCCTCTTTTTGTTGAAGTACTTTCCCTCTGTAACTAGTTTGTTGAGCATTTTTATCATGAAAGGGTATTTTGTCAAGTGCTTTTTCTGCATATATTAAGATGATTGTGTGATTTTATCCTTTACTGTGTTAATGTGATGTATTACAATTATTGATTTGGGTATGTGGAACCATCTTCACATCTAAGGGCTAAATTTTCCATGGTCAGGTGTATGAGTCTTTAAATGTGCTGTTGAATGCAGTTTACTAGTATTTTGTTGAGGAGTTTTACTCCTATGATCATCAAGTGTATTTGTTTATACTCTTCTCTTCTTACACTACTTCTGTCTGATTTGATTTCAGTGTAATGCTGGTCTCATAAAATAAGTTGGAAGTATTCCATCCTCTTTAATTTTTTGGAAGAATTTGAGAAGTATTGGCATCAATTCTTTAAATGTTTGTGTAGAATTCAGTAATGAAGCCATCTGGTTTTGGGCTTTTATTTGTTGGAAAGTTTTTGGTTATTGATTTAATATTTTTCCTTAATTGATCTATTTAGAATCTCTATTTTCTACATGATTTCATCTTAATGGGTTTCATGTGCCTAAAAATTTTTTCTATTTCTTCTAGGTTATTCAGCTTGTTGTTACATAAAGATATAGAAACAACCCAGTGGCCATCAAGAGATGAATATAGAAAGAAACTGTGGCATATACAAATAATAAAAAATTCTTATTTTTCACTTGAGCAAAATCATCACAGAAAAGACAAACATGAGCATGGTGAAACTCTCAGTAAATGAAGCTGAGATATCTCTTAATGACTACAAGGCAATCTCTCCTTAACCCCACTCCACAGGACCCTATGAAACATAAGGAATTATTCTTCTCCAGCATCTTTATTTAACTTCAAAAAAGTAGGGCACAAGCTGGTATAATTTTCATATTCCCCAAGGGCTCCATTCCCAAGGTGTTTCAATGATGATAGCATCATTAATTAACATCCAGTTTGATTACTCATTAAAGTTTTCTCCATAATATCAGGCCATAAATTTACATAGCAAATAATAATAAACACTATGGTTTTTGCTCCATAGTATATAATTATGCATGTCAAATTTTTTAACTTAGTAAAAAAAATTCCTTAATTGTAATGAAAATAAAGACATTTCATTAGCTTAATAGTTTCTGAGACATGAAATATGAAAAAAATTACTTGAGGGCATATTTTATTAATATAACACTTAAAATTATGTTCAAAATCTTTTCTTTCCTTTTTCCTTCATAGTAGAAACTCTGGCTTCTATCTGAACTTACAATGAACATCCTGTGTAAAGACAACAGTTTCCAGTGTCTCTTTGCTTCTAGAGCAGGCCAAGTAACTTATAGCTAATGCAATTGAAAGAGAAGTTTTATGTGGTAGTTATTTTTGTCATTGTTCAGTTGCAGTTGTCCCCATTCCCCCCCTGTTTCTCTCCCCTGCCGTGCCCACTCCCACTTCTCCCATTAAATTCTGCTTTCCCGTTGTCTTTGTTCATGGATCCTTTATACATGTTCCTTGATGACCATTCTCCTTCTTTCCCTGGTGTTGTGCCAGTTTTAGGAGTGTTCTTTAAAAAGGGGCCGCACATAAGTATTACATTTTTTTTTTCCTTTACTCTATCTTGTTTCAAAGAATCCAGAAACTGCTATCTTTGGTCATAAGAATAGGCCTTTCCTTGGAAATGGGAAAAATAGAACTGGAAAAAGACTAACTCTTTGAGAAAGCACAGCTGAAGTACCAGCCCTGAAATGATCATTTTAGAATGTTACTTATTAAGACAAAAAGAAACTTTTGTAATTAAACACTGCTATGATGTAAATTGTTATTTGTGGTCATTCCTTAGGTCATACAACAGATTTATGATACTCTTCTTTTATCTTATTTTTATCTACCTTATTTTTATCTTGAAAATTTCAATTTATTAAGGATCTTGTGAACTTATCTACAAAATAATTTATTACCTTAGTTGTATTGCAACAAATACTATATTAAAGTAGAACTACACATTTATTGATAATATTGTTTATGTTTATTTATTTAGCAATACAATTAGCCATTTTAATATTAAGGAAAATAGTCATTTTAAGTTTTTTGATATATTAACATGTATCTTCATGAATACCATATACAATGATTTAAATGACATACTGTTCTACTTAGAATAATTACTTACCAATACTTAGCTCTATAATTTTCTTTATGTGCATGAATTCCTAAGTATGGCATGATTTTTAAGATTTTTTTATCATTGTTCAAGTACAGTCATCTCCGTTTTACCCCCACCACTCCCCCCACCCCAGCCACCACCACCTCCCACCCCTGATCCCACCCCACTTTGGTTTTGTCCACGTGTCCTTTATAGATGTTTCTGAAAACCCTTCCCCTTATTCCCCCCATTATCCTCTCCCATATCCCTTCTAGGTACTGTCAGTTTGTTCTTTATTTCAATGTCTCTGGTTATATTTTGCTTGCTTGTTTGATTTGTTGATTAAGTTCCACTTATAGGTGAGATCATATGGTATTTTCTTTCACTGCCTGGCTTATTTCACTTAGCATGATTTAAATAATAGTGTTTGTTGTACTGTAGGCTGGCAAAGCAGAAAAATGTAGTAATTAACTTAAGGTTTATATTTTCAAATTTGTATTGTACTTATGAAATTAAAAGAAATGATGCCAATAATACATTTAAAGTAAAATCAAAACCATTAAACAATCACTTACATTAAATTGAAAGAAAAAATAATAGACTTCTCATTTACAGCATTGGCTAATCAATTTTGGAGTTAGACAAAAGACAGGAGAGAGTTGGCAATAAAAGATATTTTGGAAATTGTGTGCAGTCTCCAGCCCATGTGGGTAACATTTGTAAACAGGTGTAATGAAGGTCAAAGAGGAGAGCAGCAAAGTGATGCTAGTGGTTTGCTAAATGGGGCTTGAAGAAGCGAACATTACTGCATTGCTTTTTTTTCTTTGACATTTTACAACCACTGAGTGGGAGTATAGAAAGGCATCTTTCCAGTCTACATTTTCTGGCTACCTCTCCTGAAATTCAGAAAGTCTGTGTTAGAATGAAGTGACAGCTCCATCTGTTAGTCTCCTTCGTAAAATGACACGTAAATATGCAGGACTGTGGAGTCTGAGCAGTGCTAATATTGAGTATGAACTTGTGTGCAACATTTCTCAACATTATCCTTGGGTTTCCATGAGAAAGATGGCATCTCAGAAGTTTTTCCTATTACTCTCTAGTGAAGTATGTTTCAAAGAAAATATTTTTCTTTCTCTTCTTGGTTCAAGTCCCATGAAATATGTTGTTGAATGCTTTGCATCAGTTTTGAAACTTGTGGTAGGTGTAAATTCTCATACTTACAAGGGAAAGTGTTAAGTTACCTCAATATGTTTATCAATATGTTATATATAAAATCACACTGTCTTGAAGAATATATTGTCTAGTCTTAAAGCATATATTATTTGTTATAATATTAATAAATATTTAGCTATGTAGTTGACTATAGTTGATTTGTTAAAGAACTGACATGTAACCTAGTGTTGGTAATGCGTGTTCCCATAAAGCTGTGGTCAGAATTACCATTGAAAGGTAAGTCAGTAAATAAGATGCTACACAGAAAGAGGAGTCTTTAATTACTATTTTAAAAGAAAGAGGTGCTATCAGCAGTTACTTGAGTGAAAATAGGTAGACAAGGACCTAGAAAAGGGTCAAGAGGAGTGAAAAATACCTGAAAGAAATAAAATATGCCTTGTCTGTCACTATATCCCATGTATTTTGTGATCTTTCTACAAAAAAATGAAAACTGGCAGTTGCTAATGGCTATGAAAAGATCCATAAAATAGACATAGTGGAAACTGTGGTTGATGTAGAGGCAGGGTTTTCAAGAGAGCTCAGTTTAAAATGAGGGTAGAATTGTGTAGTTAGAAAAAACCTATCGAAATAATTTTCATGCGTGATCTACATTATAAAAGTAAAGACTTTATTGTTTATCAATAAAATTAATTAGGACTTGGACCTAGCGCCATTTTCTTCCATTAGTAAGAACACCTTAATTCTACTTCCATCACTGCTCTGTCCTGCTATTCCCTTCCCAGCCTGAGCTTCCTCTTTCTTATGCTGCAGCTTTTCTCACCTACCAGTCTCATGCTTACCTACAGCTAACTGAAGTTGATTAAATTGGAGGCCTGGCTGCCACCAGATAAATATCTGTTTTTCATGGAGTTCCAGTGCATTTTCCCCTTTAAACGCAAATAAAAAATTGTTAATGAAACACCCCAGAAGAAAGAGTAGGAGGCAAATGACTTATGTGTAAGGAGGCAATGAGGTGAAGCCAGAATAGGTAAGCTGGCAACCATAGGGTAGTTCAGTTCAACTACCACTCTCTGAATTCCTGGACTGGGAGTGATATTGTCCTAAGCATTAGTACTCCAAGGATTTCTGCCTCAAGGAGATAACAATCCACTGACAAGGGGAGATATGCAAAGAAAATGTTAAGTACAAGAAGGTAAGCATCATGAGAATTGAAGTAATGAATAAAGAATCAGAGCTGAAATGCATAGTATTTCCTGTGAGCACACAAAGGATTCAGGAAAATTTACCTGAAAGATATGATATTTTTCTGAATCTAATGAGTACTAATTAGTACTCTAAATAGTACTAATCAATGAAAAGAATCAAGAAGGAGGAAAAGGATACTCTAGGCAGAAGTAATAGAAAAATCAAAGAATATATTTAAGAGGAGGAATTCTGGAGTTAGGGAATTTAGTGAGGCAGTAATTAATCTATGAGAGAATTAGGTTACTTTTTTGTTTTTCTTTAGCTGGAGAGACATATTAGATTAGAGAAGTGTTTTGGAAATAAAATTATAGAGCCTTAGAAATTTATTGATGTAAACAGTAAGAAACAGGTATCCAGGAAGACTTGTTTATTTTGCATAACGATGTGGAAGGTAGTGCCAACAAGTGAAATGAGACTCAAGATGTATAATTCCGGAGGGTTGAGATTAGGCGAACTTGCTGAACAGGAAGTATCTGGAGAACATCCAGAAATACATGTCCGTTAGTCGGTTTTATATAAAAATATGAAATACAGATACCAGATTAATATTAGATATATAGATATGGATGTCACTAGCATATTATCTTGATTAAGAATGTAACAGTAAATAAAGTCATGCAGAAGGTAAAAGTAGACTAAAAAGCAAATAAAAACTCAGTGAGCATAGGCTAGAGTCATGGACATCAGTGATATTTAATAAGAGAGTGAAGAAAGAAGTTCACAAAGGAAACCAAGAAAAAAGTTCAAAGCGGTTGCGAGAACAACCAGGAAAATGTCATATCATAGGAAAAAAGGAGTAATTTTGAAGAAGTAAGAAAAGATCGGCACTGTGAAATGCATGGGTGAGATCATTGTGGGACTAGGAAGGGCCCGAGGGACTTCTCATGAAGACTGAAAAGCTCCCTGTACGTGTGTATGAAGATACGAAGGTTAATGGAGACAGTTGCCAGAAGAGTTTCAATCAATGATTTAGAGAGTGTTGACAGTGAGTTGGAAAGGAAGAAAATGAAGAACATTTGCAGTTTCAAGACCACTGTCAAAGACGGAAAAGCACAAGAGTGGGATGTCCCATTACACAGTGCACATTCTGATAGGAGGCTTTATTGAGTCTGTAAATTCAATTCTGTAGTGTTTACTTCCACTTTTATTTTGTGAACTATACATTTTCACAATCATTATCTAAATATGTTCATCAAGTTTTTATGAATTTGACTATGAATTATTTATATAGGAATCTTTCAAAAATTATGTTAGAATCAGCTCATTTGTAATAATTTCAGTGATACAGTGCTTGACTTTGAAAATGTCAGTTAAATCTGTGCCATCTACTTTTATTTTAACACATTAATGGCTCAAGGTGACATGACTTCAGTGAAGATGTTTGTTGTACTATATATGCACAAAGTGTAAGGATTAAGAACCTAATAATCAACTCGGCATTTGCATTTTCAGATTTGCCATAGTAAGACTTATGCAAACCATATTATAAAAGCATATTTTAAGTTAACACAGAAGGAAATGAAGACATCATTACTTACATAAACCCTGAAGAAAACAATAAAAGAATTTTATTCATAATATTATCTAATTAACTTTGGGATGCAAGCAAACAAGAGAAAACTTGCATAGAAGACATTTTATAAATTATATAGAATACCTGCCCTTGTCCAGATAACATTTACAATAGCAGATAGAAATTTGTAAGAGGGGACCAGAAATTGTTCTTAGAGATATACATACAGTTTGAAGAAGTGAACATTATTGAGTTGCTTTTCTATGTTATTGTTATTTTTATTTGCATATGGAAAACACATTTTTATGCTATATTTTCTGGCCATCTTTGTGAATTTAACCTCATTGCCATTAAAACAAATTTGCAGTTTTCCTGGGTCCTTCAAGTTATAGAAAAAGAGCCAGTCCTTTAGTTTATATTTGCTCATATTTTATTTGAAATTATAAGTGTTATTTAACAACACAATCTCACAGTCAAAAATGTGACCATGGTGTGATAAACAGTTTGGAAGGTTCTCCAATATCTGGTTCTCCTGCTCTTCTGTGCACGGAAAAGGAAGCTCTTCTCAGCTCCCTAGCACATGAACAGTCTTCTGACTAATTCTGGGCTGTGAAATGAGTGCAGATCTGGTGTTTGTCACTTCTTGGCTGAGACAGTGAAGAACTCATAAACAATTTTCTAGTCTCTTCCCCTGCTGTGGTAACTGTGGAGGAGACAAATTACTGAGATAGTGGGTCCAAAATGTGGAAGCAACATGAATCATTGAGATGCCACAGGGGACTGGCTGTCCTGAAGTTGTCCATAACTGTACCCAACTTAGGGTGAACAAGAAATAAACAGTTGAGGTGTTGAGCCACTTGGATTTGGAGCTTATTTGTCATTGTAGTACAGCCCACCCTCTCCTGACCATATGGCATTCAAAATGGCTTTTTGTGATCTAAAGCAAAACCTGTCACCTAACCGCCTTTTTCCTTAGTTGAGTATCTGTCAAATAGGGTTGACAAAAAAAGGAATGGAGGTGGAAATTCAGTGTTTGGAGCTGAATGAGATTTAGTAAAATCCCAAGACCATTTAATAGACTACAAATACCCAACATGTTTTTAAAAGTCATAGTAAACTTAAATATATTTCTGCTCCTTGTCCTCTCCATACAGTGAAGAAATAACTTGCCATCATTGTTAGAGAAAATTCCTTACCTAGGTCTAATGAGGCAGCCGTCTGACATTTCATCTCTCACATTGTTTGTATTCTTTTTTTCACTTAGATATTGTAACAAAAAAAAAGGATAAATTACTGCTTTTTTTTCTACTTGCAAAATTTTGCTATCTATCTTTTGTTGTAAATGGAGATTTAATTATTACTACAGCCTTTGTCTTCCTACCTCTTGCCTTGAATGTTGCATCTGGGTATCTACCAAGTGTTCCAGTTCTTATTACATCTATTCCATTGCCTGAAATTGTAGAGTGAGTTAAGGAAAAGTACTGTCTTTGGGCATCAAATGATTACCTATGACTTAGAAATTAACCACCCTCTCCTGAAAGTTCATAATAATCTCAGACTGAAAGACTTTTTTCTAGGTTGTCTTGAGAAATACTGTGCATGTATACATGCATATGTGCATGCACACACGTGTGCTTCTATATACAGTTAGTCATAGGTCTGATGCTGTGTGAAAAAAAATTTGTAATGATTAAGGGGATCCAACAATCCACAATTTTATGTCATTCAATGGTGGACTTTTATTTTGCAAAGATACTGACAAGTAATAACAAGATGAGAAACATGCATCCAAAGAAGAAAGCAATCTGACAGTCCTGTCATAATGTTGACTTTGCCCCCTGCAGGGTTTTAAGTAGTGAGACAAATGCCAATACTGGATGGTTAGACACAGGATATATTCTGCTGTAGAATTATTCCTCAGGATAATTAACTTTACCCATTTTTTATTAGTACTAACCAAAATGCAATTTCAGTTCCAGAAAGTATACTTGGGCATATTGGCATCATCTCTGTGTTAACTCAGGTAGCACAATGTTTTTGACTGCTACAAGAATTTTTGGCAGTATATTTTTGGCTCTCCCTATGACAGTTCAGCCTAGCAATCTGTTCACTCTTCCAGTACTGCTGCTTTTCTTTGAGTCTATTATTGCAGACCTTATTAGTAGGTGCTTGGGATGTTGTCTGCATGCTGGTGATAGTGAGTATGCTTGGTCCTTGATATGCTATTTATCATGTCCTCATTTCTATTTAAGTGATTTCTGCCAAATAGACTGGGCCCCACTTGCTGTTCATCATTTGGCATTTATTGTTCTTCCATTAGTGGATATTCTGGCACATATTCCTTTACTCAGGGAGAGAGTGCAGATGTGCCAAACCCCATCACCCTCTGCTTGTTTTATGAAGCATGTTGGGACCAGATGGTAATCTAAATAGAGCTTTTAAAAAGAATTTTTCAGCATGTTGTGCTTCAGGATGTATTTTCCTTTCTTCTGGTGAATAGGTGATTTTGTATGGGGAGGGTGCATGCGTGAGCCCCTTGCACTTCATTTTCTTATTTCTTTAGACTACTGAGACATTTTCATGAGGGAAAAGAAATGCAAAGTGTGTGTACTCCAAACTTTAAGCATAATAGATAACAAAGAGTTATGTTCAAAATGCTTTTATATAACATAATCTTTTTTATTTAGTTTTATAGCAACTCTTAAGATATAGATGATAAACCGCACTGGTTGGTGTAGCTCAGTGGACTGACTGAGTGTCTACCTGTGAACTGAAAAGTTGATAGTTCAATTCCTGGTCAGAGCACACGCCTATGTAGGTTGTAGGACAGGTCCCCAGTTGGGCCCATGTACGAGGCAATGGGTTGTTTTTCTCACACATTGATGTTTCTCTCCCTCTCTCCCTCCCTTCCTCTCTTTCTAAAAATAAATGAATACAATATTAAAAAAAGGAAAAAAGGTATGGTACAAAAATTATCTTTATTTAAAGTTCTCAGGAAAACCTGAGAATCAGAAAGATTAAATTTCTTGATTTCTGAAAAAAAGAAAGTCTATGACAGAACCAATGTTCAACATTTTATGTCTTACTTTTTCCAAAATGGTCATTAATGGCTGCTATGTCAAGACCCAGATCATCACTACTTGCCCAGAAAAGGCAGAGCAAAGAGGGAAAATACATAAATCCACGTTTTCTGTTCAGTACAGTTTCATTTTTCCTGAACCAAGAGAAAGATGCGTGTAAGAATTTATAATTGGATGAGGAGCAGCAGTGAATGACATGAACATAAGTTCTAAATACTTTACAAAGATTAGGAAGCAAATAATACATGTAAAACAGTTCTGCCATATATATATCAAAAATGGGAAAAAGAATTTTCAGTTGGATATAAAATACCATATTTTATTATGGTATTTTAAAATACCATATACCATGGTATTTTATATCCAATTGAAAATTCTTTTTCCCATTTTTTTTGATTCGGTTGGTTCTCTTTTCAAAGGAAATATAAATTTTACTTAATCATTAAATCTTTTGATCAAGATCTAATTGATGGACTTGGTAAATATTGATTTTTTATTTATTTGGTACATATTGTTATTTCACTCTCCTAGACTATTTATGCTACCAATTTATTTTTTATCCTTTTGTAAAGAACCTGTATTTCTTCTCATGACCACAGATAATTAGAAGGCTTAGCCATGACATTAAGATCTATGCTTCTTTTTCTGCTTTCTTTTTCTGCTTTCACTCGATTTGGTTTAATTAAATGATTAAAATTATTTTGTATTCCAATTTACCTTCAGTGAGAAAAATATCTGTAATTAAAACTCCAAATGTAAGACGAAGCTATGATGATGTGCTTTTTACAACTCTAACCTTAATTAACTGGAATATAAGATTTCATAAAAGGGTAATCATTATGTAATAGGTGTTTAAAACTGTTTTAGAATATTTATAAAAGTAAGTAGATTCTTTTAAGAATAAATGAAAATTTCTATAAAAGTTTTATAAATATTTTATATATCTTTTATTTGTGTGTTTATATTGTCATGATGCACTAACATAAAATGCTTCTTTCCCACTGTGTATTGGAACATGTTCTAAACTGTTCCAATTTCAAGTAATATGTAAAAAATGTCTTCAGGCTAAATGGGAAAGCACTATCAAAAAAGAGTTTTATATTTTTTAAGTTTAAAATAGAGGATTTATTTGGAGCGATCTAACTTAGGCCATATCTAGAATGTAAGTTTGCCTTCATCATTTCCCCATCTTTAGTGTTTTTTTTTTCTCCCTCATTTTAAAAGCTCTCCTGGCAGGTGGGAGGGGGTGATGGGAGGAGGGGGGAAGGGTTTTCAAGAACAACTATAGAGGACACATGGACAAAACCAAGGGTGGGGTGGAATCAGGGGAGGGAGGTGAGGATGCCTGGGGAAGGGAGAAGTGGAGGGGTAAATGCAGACAACTGTATTTGAACTACAATAAAATATTTTTTTAAAAAAGAAAGAACAGATCGAAGCACCAGAAAAAATACAACTAAGCAATGAAGAGATAGCCAACTCATCGGACGTACAGTTCAAAACCCTGGTAATCAGGATGCTCACGGAATTGGTAGAGTATGGTTGCAAAATAAAGGAACAAAATGAAGGCTATAAAAAGTGAAATAAAGGAAAATCTACAGGAAACCAACAAAGACAGGAAGGAAACTGGGAATCAAATCAACAGTTTGAACCAGAAGGAAGAAATAAACATTCAACCAAAACAGAATGAAGAAACATGAATTAAAAAATATGAGGAGAAGTTTAGGAGCCTCCAGGACAACCTTAAACATTCCAACATCCAAATCATAGGGGTCCCATAAGGAGAAGAAGAAGAGCAAGAAATTGAAACCTTATTTGAAAACATAATGAAAGAGAACTTCCCCAATCTGGCAAAGGAAATAGACTTCTAGGAAGTCCAGGAAGCTCAGAGAGTCCCAAAGAAGTTGGACCCAAGGAAGCATGCACCAAGGCACATCATAATTACATTACTCAAGATTAAAGATAAGTACAGAATCTAAAAAACAGCAAGAGGAAAGCAACAGTTACCTACAAAGGAGTTTTCCCATAAGACTATCAGCTGATTTCTCAAAAGAAACCTTACACGCAAGAAGGGGCTGGCAAGAAGTATTCCAAGTCATGAAAGGCAAGGACCTACATCCAAGAATACTGTATCCAGCAAAGCTATCATTTAGAATGGAAGGGAAGATCAAGTGCTTCTCAGATAACATCAAGTTAAAGGAGTTCATCATCACCCAGCCCTTATTATATGAAATGTTAAAGGCACTTGTCTAAGAAAAAGAAGATCATGAACAGAATATGAACAGTAAAATGACAAAAAACTCACAACTATTAACAATGGAACCTAAAAAAACAAAAACAAAAGAAAAACAAAAACAAACAAAAGAAAAGCAAACAAAAACAAAAACAAAAGAAAAGCAAACTCAGCAAACAACTAGAACAGGAACAGAACCACACAAATGGAGAGCACATGGAGGGTTATCAGTAGAGGGTAGGAGAGGGAAAAGGTACAGGGAGTAAGTAGCAAAAATGGTACGTAGAAAGTAGACAGGGGGAAGTTAAGAATGCTTTAGGAAATGTAGAAGCCAAAGAACTTATATGTATGACCCATGGACACAAACTAAAGCAGGGGAATGCAGGAGGAAGGCAGTGTACAGGGCAGAGGGGAATAAAGAGGGGAAAATGGGGCAATTGTAACAGCATAGTCAATAAGATATATTAAAAAAAGAAGGGGCGTATCTAAGAATAAAAATATAAAAATAAAAGCCCTCATAAGTACAACATTCAGAACTGCTAATCCCTCAGATCCCTATTAGATGTCACACTACCAAGGGTAAGACAGGCTAACCAGGCAGTGACTCCATTCTTCAATCCCATATTTCCTTTTCATCTAAAGTTAAAAACAATTTTTGATGTAATTTTTTGTTAAATCTGAAAGCTACATTTTAAATCCATGGATAAAGGACACACTTGGTGAAATATAATAATATGTACTTTCATGGGGCAAAGTCTTATCCCAAGCTCATTATTTTCTAATGTAATAGCACAGTTGCAGCATGGTTGTAAAGTAAGGTATTAGATAGTTACCCTTTACCCCAAATTACATTTTTTCTAGGCCTGCTTTCTCACCACATATCTACCTATGATAATATTTTTGCTGTTTTTTCCTCCTCACCTAAGGATACATTCATTGATTTTAGAGAGACAGGAAGTGGCAGGGGTTGGGGAGTGGGCAGAAACATCAATGTGATAGTGGAACACCAGTCTGTTGGGCTTCTACCCAGGACTGAACTCACAATACAGGCATGTGCTCTGATCGGAAATTGAACCCGCACCCCTTGGTGCACAGGACAACACTCCAGCCAACCCACTGGCCAGGGCTCCCTATAATAATCTTAAATAAGGATCACCCTACAATGCCTTGGGGGTCCAAAGAGACAACTATAATCCCTTCTACGATGGGTGATATAATTTACTTCTCTAAGACAAATACGTAAATATCTGGTTTTAGTTCAATGAATTCATATCCTTAATCAACAAAAGTTTATTGGCAACTTGCAGCTTTCTAGTAACTGTGGAACCTACAGTACAGTAAGTTTAATAATAACAAACGAATGTCCACATTTCATTTACCTTGTATTTTATATATTTGAAGTACATTTCTTTTTTTTTAAAGATTTTATTTATTTATTTAGAGATGGGGAAGGGAGGGAGAAAGAGAGGGAGATAAACATCAATGTGTGGTTGCCTCTCACATGGCCCCCACTGGGGACCTGGCCCAAAACCCAGGCATGTGCCCTGACAGGGAATCGAACTGGCGACTCTTTGGTTCTCAGCCCGAGCTCAGTCCACCGAGCTACACCAGCCAGGGCTGAAGTACATGTCTTAGCTATTAGCCAAATTCATGTACTTCTAATCTGGCAGGTGGTCTTCCATGTGGCATTTTTAATTTGTGGTTCTGCCAGTCACTATTTCTTTGGTTCTGCCAGTCCTCTGCTTGTGGCCAGACAGGTAGGAAAAATGGAACATAGAAATGTCCCACTAGCTGAGTATACATCCTACCCTGAAAGTGACGTATATTATTATTTCTGTCTTATTCATTTGCCAAAAATAACTGCATGCCAAGGAAGCTGAGAAATAAGAAATAAACTCCTTATGACCACTTACCTTAGTAAAACAGCAAATCATCAATACACATCAATATAGTGGTAAGGATTGGGTTAGAAGATTTGAAAGTGGAGACAGTCATGAAGCATATTGAAAATAAATTATGGTATAATTCTATCAAAAGATATTAATTGGGTAGTCTTGAGACATGTGAAAGGTACGTGTCCTCCAAAATTGTTAACATTTTCTTCATCCTTAATTCCTCATCAAAATATGTATTTATAAAGATTTTAGTGTTATAAACAATAAAAATCATCTAAAACTAGCTTCAAAAGAAGAAGGATTTATTTTGAGGATTTCATAGCGTTTCTCAAAACCTAAGAGCAGAAATATAGCAGTGTGGAAAAGTCACTAAGAACTGGGACAGATAAACTCTGACAGCTGTAATGATTCCTTGTCTCTAATGCGTTTGGTCCATATCCATCATCTTGTTATTCAGAAGAGCAACTCTCAACCTCGCAGTCCACAGACAGTTACAAGCTGCTTATTCCATAGTTCTCACATTTGTGTTTCCTACATTCAGAGCACCAGCTAAGTTAGGCTCCCAGAATCTCAATTTCAGAATTCTAGAAGAAATCCTCTTCTGGAAAATTCTAGAAGAAAACCTTCCCACCTGAATTAGTTTTTACCTTTAGACTAATTCATTGTAGGAAGATACATAGTATAAGTGTAAGCTGGGTTATTTATATTGAAATGTACTTTGGTGATCTCTACCTTATGGGATACATCTCAAGTGAGCAACTAAAAAGCTTGTATCTATCAGATATAAAAACTAGATCATTGTGTTTGAATTAGAGTATGCATAGATGACAGAGGAAATGGTATGATCAGAATGATGGTTTGGAGAGATCATTCTGAAGGCACAGGAGAAGCTGATTTGGAATGAGAAATTATTTTGAAATTCCTCTTTGTGGTTGGCCTGGTTGAGGTGTTGAGGGAGAATTGTGACAATTAAAATGTAATAATCAGAATATGACTACTAAATGCACTTTTTCTTTTATGTGTACTTTTTAGTCACATGTTAAAGAGCATATTTTAGTCATTTTAGAGGCTTACTTAGCTGCATTTATTAATTACAATATTTTAAAAATATACCCACAATGAACAGTATTTACTATATATTTGCTAGTAATTTTAGTGGAGAGTATTTTCCACAACATGTTTCAAAACACAAGACATTACCTTGTTAAGTTGACACTGTTTAACCTAAACTTTCCTTATTTTGCTTTTTGACATTCGTAGAACATTCAGGACTCATTTCAAACTTTCACATTTAAAATCTAGGAACCATAGGAGTATGTAAATAAGTGGTATTTTTAGTTCTTAAAAAGTCAAAATGTATATGATTCATATACATTTATGGTATTTTGTTAAGACACAATGTTCTTTCCACTTCTTTTCTGATAGGAGTAATGAAACTGCAACAAAGATAATATCTTCTAAATATTTAACCTATATGCTTTTAATTCTCCTATAAACTATATTTATCTTTAGGTCTTTTACCATCAAGACTAAACCATACAATTTCTCATGTCAGGGAAGGAGAGACAAATGCTGCTTAGGAAAAAGGAACCATGGATCAGCCCTTAGTCTCAGTGCTCATCTCCTTGAAACTATGGTTCTTTTATATGTTAAGATTAGAAGTGGTTGACTCTTTGCATTGACATCATGTATGTATAAATGGTGTAGGAGAGCTGAAGAAAGTAAAGACATATGATGTAGAGTAACCCAAAGCAAAAGAAGTTGAAGGACACCATGGTCTCTGGTCGAAAATGGGAGAGCCTGTAAAATTACGTACAGAGAAAAGGAAAGGGCAAGTGGTGAGACAGGATGAGGGCACATGTGGAAGAGAGAGATTAATTTTACCTTCCCATTACCTAGAAGAAATGCAGGAGTGACAGACAAAACAAAAAACTGAAACTCAACCAAGAGCTAAAAGCAAAGATTCTTTTGCTTTTTGCTGTGTTAAACTCAGAGGAGACAGACTCAGGGCAGTGGTGAGAAAATTCCAGTTACATAGGAATGAACATCAGTGTGTTTAAATAGAGAGAGGGCAAGGGGCCCTGGCTGGGTAGCTCAGTTGGTTAGAGTATCATCCTGATATGCCGAGGTTGTGGGTTGGGTCTCTGGTCAAGGCACATACAAAAACAACCAATGAATGCATCAATAAGTGGAACAACAACTCAATTTCTCTCTCTTTCCCTCTCTCAAAAAGAAAATAGAGAGAGGGTGAGGGACATTAGGCTCTTATTTCTAGCCTCTGCATGCTCTGTGACCTTGAGATATTATTCCTGTCTATGTTGTCATCACGTGAGGAAGTTTTAGAGGTTCTCTTCTGCTGTATTTGTCTCCCTCACACCCCCAACTCCATGGAGGTCTGCAGTGGGGGCCAGGCACTAGTGTAGTTCAGAGAGTGATGCCTACAGGGTTCTCTGCAGCCTATGGTGTCCAGCAGGGTCCTGGTAACCTGATGGAGCTCAGCTAAACTGCCTGGGGCCAGGGAAGGTCCACCAACTTTTGTGATCTTCTGAGTTACTCTGGTCCTTGAGATAATGAGTCAGGTGATGGAAGTGGTGATAAGAGACCTTAGAATAGGCCCAGATCACCAGATTGTTGTGAGAATTGTGGCATTTTTAGTTACAGTGGAATGTAGGCATTTTAATCTTTGGAATCTTACTTTATGCAATTAAAAACAAAGTATTGTCCACTGGAGACAGAAAAACAGCATTATCTTAGAAATGTTTAGATTCATTAAAAATTATGTGGAGGCCTTGAATCAATGTTAATGGAAACCAGGCTTGAGAAGACATTATCAGAAATAACAAAAACTAAAAGATATTGATAAATGCCTGGAAATCTCTTCACCTGAACTTAAAATAGAGACTTTCAGACAAAGACTGAAAGAAAAGAAACCTAAATCATTGGAACAAGTTGTGCTGATGGTAAATGTAACAAGAACCATTCATTCTTTAAATGATGCATCAAATCACTTCCAATTTCAAGTAGCTGCAACCAAAACAGTCTTCAAAATACATCAGAAGAATGAATAACAGCTTCAGACTCCACTAAAAATTACTGTGGATGTAAATTTTGATCCTCAAGGAAGGATAAAACTGTTTTCATAAGAAGCAAGAGGGTAAAAAAGAGTGAGTGAACTTAAAGTGGAATGCAACAGGTTATAAAAGACAAAATCTGATCACAGAACATTCACTGTTCTTGGAGAAGACATCATGGATGGTGAGAACATAGAATTCAGTATGACAAATGTATATTGCCATGTGTGCCTACCACCCAAAGTCAAACCATCTTCCATCACCATATATTTGGTTCACACTACCCTTTACTACTCCCCCTCCACTTAAATATCATACTGGTGTCTGAGTTTCAATTTTATATCCCATATTTGAGTGAAAAAGGCTTTTTTGGATTGAGCTGATTTGGTATTCTGTTTTCTTCTTGAATTTGAGAATCTAGGTTTAGGATGTTCTCGTCAATTACTTCTTTGAATAGGATCTCCATTCTCTTCTCTCTCTCTTCTTCTGGAATGTCCATTATGTTGCTCTTTCTGATAGAGTCAGATAGTTCTTGTGGAGTCCTTTCTTTTTTTTTTTTATGCTCAAATCTCTTTTTCCAACTGTATCATTTATAGATTATCTTCAATATTATTAACTCTTTCCTCCATCTGGTCAGCTTTATTTCCTATGCTCACTAGTTTATTCTTGATTTCTTTTACTGAGTTCTTCATCTCCATAATTTTGATCTGATTTTTTTAAAGTTTCAATCTATTTGGTAAAGTACTCATTTTATTCATAGATATGATTTCTGAGTTTATTAAACTGCCTCTGCTTTTTTATTGAGTGTTTTTTCTTTTTCAAAACTGCAATCTAACTTCTCTGTCATTTTAATCATATATTTTCATGTCTTTACATGTATTTTCTGGAGATTTTAAAATTTTCTTTCTGAGCTGCCTTGTTACTTTGGTTATTCACAGTATTTGATGGATTCCTTCTCTGCCTAGCATCTATGCGTGAGTAACACTTCTCTAGTAGATTGGTAAGAAGTATTCTATTGTTTTTTAGTATGTGGTGCTAAATCACAATTTAAATTTTTTTTTTTTACCTCTCTTGCACTTTTCTAGCTTTTCAGATCTCCATCAGGTGGTGGAAAATGGCCTGTGTTCTCTAGGAAGGTGGGCACCTCCCCTGTGATCCCATCATTCTACTCCCAGAGGACCAACCATACTGAGGAAAGTGGTGGGTGACGGGGCTGAAAGTCCATGAAATCCCATTGCTGTCTATAGCAGGTGGGCACCCACTGGCTGGGCAGCCTCAATATGTGGGGGTGAGGTGATCTAGGAAACCAGGCTGACTCCTCTGCTGATTTGCCCTCCCACCAATGGTGACAAACAGACCCCCCTCAGGGGTCCACCTTATCCCTCCATCTTCTACTTTAATGTAACTAACAGTCTCAATAACTTCACCAAATTTGATATTCAACAAGTCCTGGGAAAACACAGTTATTATTCAATTAATTTTAAAGAATTACTTAATTTCTCCACAGACTTTAAATATGTATGTAATATGAAGAGATCACTTTATATGCTTTCTTTAAAATATTTCCATTTTCATTAGTTATTTCCAAGGGTTAAATTCTGAAGGATAAAATTCCAATATCATATTTTCACATCTGCTTTTATATCAGTTTAGAAGTTCCTCTAATTTTCTCTCCCTACATATCTACAAGAAAGTACCACCTCTTTGGTAAATGCTTTCCCTATTCACTATAAATCACAATGCCCCACATGTTTAGTAAAGGATTTATATGATTTTGTTCTCCAAATTTTCTCCTCAGCATTAAACTTCATCTAACTATGCTATACATTCTATAACTTTTATTTTAATAAATTAAGTACCACGCCTCTTTATAAGTTCTGAAAATAAAATCAAAGGTGCAATATGCATTCGGTAAATTTTTAAATAAATTTCATTGAATATTAATTATAGTATGCTGCAACTTCATCAATATTTAAAAACTAAAACCCCAATTACCATAAAAATGATTATTTGCTTCATTTTAGTTTAGGAAGATCTTCCTTTTCTTTTTTTAATAAACTATATTTGACACACAATATTATATTAATTTCAGGTGTACAGCACAGTGATCCTGCATTTCTATGCCCTATTATGTGACCACTACAATATGTCTAGTAATCGGATGTCACCCTACAAGATTATTACAATATTATTAACTATATCCCCCGTACTGTACATTACATCATGTGACTCAGTTATTTTATAAATGTCAGTTTTTACCTCTTACTTCTCTGTAACTTTTTTACTCATCTCCCCTACCTCTGGAAACCATCAATTTATTCTCTGTATCTATAAGTCTGTTTGTGTTTTATTCTTTGTTCTTTTTTGTTTGTGTTTTAGAGTCCACATATAAATGAAATCATACAGTATATGTCTTTCTCTGTCTGATTTATTTCACTTAGTATAATATCATCTAGGTCCATCCATGTGGTTGCAAATGGCAGGATTTCATTCTTTTTTACTGCTAAGTTATACACACACATACGCTACATCTTCATTTATTTATCAATGGATTCCTAGGTTGATTCCATATCTTGGCTTTTTAAAATAATGCTGCAATGGACAAAAGTATGCATATATCTTTTCAAATTACTGGTTTTGTTTTGTTTTGGGGGGTAAATGTCCAGAAGCAGAATTTCTGGGTCACATGGTAGCTGTACTTTTAAGTTTTTGAGGAATGTCCATACTGGTTTCCCCAGTGGCTGCAGCACTTTACATTACCAACAATGCACAAGAGTTCCCATTTCTCCACATTCTCTCCAACAAGTTATGTGTTGACTTTTTGACAGATGTAAGGTAATATCTCATTGTGGCTTTAATTTGCATTTTATTGATAGTTTGTTGGTATAATGTATACAGAGTAAAGTGCATGGATCTTACATTTGATGAGTTTAACATATACATATGCTCATACATACAGTCTATGCCCATACCCCATAAAGTTGTATATATTTCTATCACTCCAGGTAATTATATTAGGCATACCCTCCAGAATCCACTGCTATTCTTACATTTGTAACCATTGATTAGTTTTGACAGCTCTGAAACTACAAATGTACAATTATGAAATATGTATTATTTTGTGTCTGCCTCTTCTCACTCAGCATGTGTTGTTGATGGGGAATTTCTCATCATACAAATGTACACAATTGCCTTATCAATCTTCTTATTGATGTCCATAGGAGCTTTCCAGATTGGGACTATTATGGACATTTTCCATGCCTCATCTGGGACATGTGATTTTATTTATCTAAGATATTTTAGATATACCCACAGAAGAATTGCTGGGTGATAACATGGATATAAGTTTAACTTTTTAACCACTCACCAAACAGCTTATAAAGTGGTTAACATTTCGCATATTTATAGCAATGTTGGGGATCTGAGTTGTTCAGTGTCCTTGCTCCCATTCTTTTAGCCATTCTTGTGACTGTGTACCAGTACCTCACTCTGTTTTGAATTTGCCTTTTCTTGGCAATATATTCAAGTGCTTCCTGGCCATTTTCATATTTCCATTTCATACCCGTATAACAATGTAGATATCTTCTTTTATAAAGTGTGTTCAAGTCTTTTGCTATTTTTCTCTTGGTTTGAGTTTTTTGTTTCACTGGCTTGTATGGATGTTTGCACTTCCTGCAGACAAATCTTTCTCTGGATAAATGTTCTGCAATGTTTTGTTAAACATTGAATTGCTTTTTCACTCTGTTAATATGTCTTTTGATGAACATAACTTCTTGATTTTAATATTATTAAATTTATAATTTTGTGCTTTGATGATTTGCATTTTTTGCCTCTCATTTAAGAAATCTTTGTTTATGGTTAATAAGAGCTCCTATGTTTTACACTAAAATACTTTTTGTATATTTATTCCTCACCTAGATCTACAATCCATTTGGAATTGATTATTTTTGTTTTGTAAACTGTGATGTGGAAGTCAAGATTATTTTTTCCATATAGATATAAATTGTCCCTGCACTGTTAAAAGGTTATCATTTTTCCTTCAACTTCACTGACACCTTGTCATCAATTAGGTAGCAGTACATATCTGGAGATCTATTTCTGGGCCCATTGGTCATTTTGCCTATCCTTTTACTGCTTTAATCACTATGGTTTTCTCATGGATCCTGTTATCTGGTGGTAGAAAACTTTCCTGTACTATGTTCTTCTTTCCTAAGTAACCTTGAATTTCCTTATGTTTTATATTTCTTTATGAATTTTGAGAATCATTCTGTTATGTTCACTTGCACAAATAAAAAAGATACCCTTTAGAGTCCCTAGTAGAATTGCATTGAATCTAGAGATTAATTTGGAAACAATTAAAATCTTTATATTATTGAGTCTTTCAATCCATGAACAGAATTATGTAACTATACCTACAATAATGCTATGTTACAACAACCCCACAATTCAGTGGTTCAGAACAAAAGAAAACAATTATTTATTCTCACAAATGTTTTGGTTTGTTGGGAAAGCTATGGGGGCTGGAGTGGCTCATCACTGCATGACTCTGCTTCACTTATGTCTTCTTCCTGGGACTGCTCTACATGCCTCTCATTGTCCTGGGACCGGTAGGTAGAACACGTCATGACCTTCTCATGGTGATGGCTGAACTGCAAGAGTGCCAGGCTAATTACACAAGTATAGTTCTAGCTACTGCTTGAAATCTATGTGTTAATACCATGTTATCGCAAATAATTCACTTGGCAGAGCCCAAACTTGAGGGTAGGGCAGTACACTCCACTTTTGGTGAGGGTACAGCAAAGGGCTTTGCCATCAGAGTAGGTGAGTATTTGAGCCTAATCTAGGAAATGCATCACTCCAGGCAAGCTGAGAATCCCATTTCTCTAACTAGAATTTAGCATTGTCAAAGCAGCAAAATTCTTTGCATGCCATATGTGTCAGTCTTCTCTGAGTCCTCACTGTACCTCTCACTCTGTCTCACAAATACGAAGATTTCATGTTTCTCAGCTTTGCTCCACTTTCTCACAAGGATCCTAACCAAGGTACAGTGAATGTACCAATTTCCCACTTTTCCAACCCACTTAGCTTCTGCCTGCTGGCGCTCCTTTCCTATCTAGAGTCAAACTAGAGTTTTTAAGTTGTTAGAAAGAAATAAAGGACCTGGCACCCTCTGGCCTTCTGCAGTTTCTTCCCACTTTCTCTCTTATTTTAATGCTCATTCACAAAAGCTTTTCCTTTAAGATAACTCTTGTTCCCATTCAGGTCACTCATGTAAAGGTGTTAAAAGTATAATTATGTTATTGTTTGCAATAATGAAATCACAGAATGGATGCAAAGTCTTATTTTTCATACTATGAAATACTATTTAGTAATTAAAATCAATAAATATTATTTATATTATAACAATATGTATAAATGTCAAAAATATAATTTGAATAAAATAAAAATGAGCAACAAAAGGATACATTCAATACAATGCCATTTATTTAGATTGAAAAAAACCCATAAAACAATAGTATATCTTGTAAAGGAATGTTAAAATAGAAAGATTTAAATGCAAACAATACCCACCAACTCCAAAAGCCCAGTCACACTGACAGATGGAGACATGGAGCACTGGCTGTTTATTTAATGTTTGAATTTTTAAACAACATGAATAAGGAACAAACAAGACAAAATACTCATATCTCTTAAATAATAGGAGCTGGTTGACATTGAAATTTTTCATAAATTTACATTTTTATCTCTAGGTTTGAAATATTTAAGTAAATAATTACAGTTTTAAAAATTAAATATTTAAGGCATGATTTTACAATTGTACTTCAAATAAGTACAATTTCTTCAAATAATCAACACTGTTCTAATATAAATTCATAGATGGTTATTGGCCCTTCGATTACATATCTTTAATTGGAGCTCTTTTTATAACTAGGAGATGGTGGTGCACTGAATTTTCTTCATGGAGAGCTGAGCACTGCGACATCGGGAACTTTCAAATATTCTATTAGCATGCGTCTCGGAGATAGACACCTAAGCATACTACAGCCATTGTGAGTCCTATTTTGAATAGGATATTAAAATGTATTTGGAAATTGACATACACTTGTCACTGAATATTTTGTGGTTGGATACACAGTACTAATTTTTTTCATAATTTGCTAGTGTAACTTCATCATATCAAGCATAGTTAAACAGATTTGGGGCTTGAATTTTAAGTAAATGTTGGCAAGTCTTTTCATGAGTAGACGGAAGCATCATTCAATACCATGTGTAGTGAGAAGGTTCTGCTCCATGGAGAGCTCTTATTTTCGTGTTTCTTCTAGTCCTTCTGACACTGTGTCCCTTCTGTATGATTTCAAAGTCCATGTGGCACTGTTTGAGGAAAGGTTGGAAAGTATCACCAGATATCTGTCACTAGTTTTTGAATCATTTTTTTTTACTGTCACATTCAGAGATTGCTCTAAAAAGTCCTGAAGAAATGAATTTTATGCACTGATAGAAATTTTTAAAATGGTTTCTTTTAAAATAATTCACAGAAATTCTGACTCAGGTTGCCCTTCAATAATCACTATGTCTGCCTGCAGCATGTACAGCTGAACTGTAACATTCTTACTGTTACCATAATGCTGTTACAGGAAAATGAACAAGATGCTATTTGTTTGAAAAGACTCTTGGTGCTCTGGGTATTAAAAACCCAGTTATCGTTCTAACATGCTCATGGGTCATGCCATTTCCAAGGAAATCCCTGGTACACTGTGACTGTAAAATACTCTTCAAAATTCACTGAAGCCCTGTTTTTTTATGTACTTCCTCTGTTTGTGCCCTTACTATTTCAGAAGTGAGATATCATCAACATAATTATTTCTACTACATCAAGCTACCAACTTGATAATATCATGGTCTTAACAAAATAGAAGGTATTCTTTAAATTCATTTAATATAATAAAAGCATAAATTTTTAAACAAGATTGCAAATGATGTAAATAAGACTTTATCCGGTAAAGACATCAGAAAGGTAAGTATAGTTTGTTTTTTCTATATCCAGTTAATTATTTCAAGAAGTGTCTCATATTTGCTATTGAGCACAATAAGTGGATTGTGATTCTCTGATTCAGACGATCAGACTGATTCACTTACTAAACTATAACACTTTATATTATTTCTTTGAACTTGAGAAAATATTTTTGAGAATCTTCCAAATCTTTCCAAATTAAAAAGAAACTGGAAAAAATTATGTGATTGGAAACCCTGAATACATTAGCATCTCATTTGCATACAGAAGCTCTTATTTTAGACATAGCTATGTAAGCTCTTTCACCAAAAAAAGGAGGGGTGGCTTTTGCTCGGACTGGGGCTGAAGGGGGAGAGTGAAAAAGAAAGTTAGTTTGCCTTCCCAGATGATCCAAAGTGAACACTAGATTTTAAATCTAGTTTCTTTATGTTTAAAGACCTGTCTTATGGCTGAAAACTAGATAATAAAGAAAAATAAAGCAATGACTCATCTCACATCAATTATGTCTGGCTCTAAATTTAAGAAACTGTGATTATTTTCGATAGTCTTTTCCCCTGGCCTCCACCAGGAAGTCCTCAGACTAACTTCCTCTTCAAATCACCTGTGCTGAGCCCCACCTACCTCACCCTCCCCAAGGATCTGAATGCTACAGATCTTTCCTTTAAACCTCTCCTTTACTTTTAACTTACTCATAGCCTGCCATTTTTGGCCAAGGTTGTTAAAGTGAATAAACATTATATAATCCATGAATTTCCTGAAACTATATGAAGTTACATGTGCATGTGTGTGCATGAGAGAGAGAGAAAAAAAGTGAGATGTGTGTCTGTGTCTATCAGATGTGGATGTGTCTATCATTGTAAAAAACTGTTCATATAATTCATCGGATTTTCTTTCTTTCTTTTTTGCCAGGTTTTCTGTTTTTTTTAATTTTTCATATATTTTAATCATTTATGCTATTGTAGCTGTCCTATATTTTCCCCCTTTACCCCCTTCTACTCACCCACCCCCACTCTGTCGGGCAATCCCCACATCATTGTCCATGTCCATAGGTCCTGCATATATGTTCTTTGGCTACTCTATTCTATGTTGTACTTTACATTCCTACGAGTATTCTGTAACCACCAATTTGTATTTCTTAATCCCCTCACCTTTTTCACCCATCCCCCCAACCTACTTTCCATCTGGCAACCACCAAAACATTCTCTGTATCTATAATTCTGTTTCTTTTCTGTTTGTTTATTTTATTTTTTAGATTCAGTTGTTAATAGATATGTATTTGACATGGTCACCGGCCCGCAGTGCCTTGTGGTAACCTAGCCACTGTTGATGCTGTGGAAAACCAGGGCTATGGGGCAGAATTTGGGTACAGTAATTTAGCTACTGGTGAACTCCAGGGCTACGGGGCAGAGTTTTAGTACAGTACCCTAGCTACTGATGATCTCCGGGGCTACGGGGCATAGTTTGGGTATAGTAGCCATAGTAATCATGAAAAGAAATTATGTAATCACACATATATGGAAATAAAAGTAATTAATCCAAGTAGGTTGTAGAACTTACTTGTGTAATCAAACTGTATGAAAGTGTGTGAAAAATAAAGACAGACGGCTTCACTTGCCCATTCACCCTCCTCCAAGAGTGGTGTCTTATTGGCGGCTCCTCAGTGCCTGTGGTCTCATGGATGAGACATGAGACAAATTTACATGGACTACCGAGTCTTGTGGAGGAAAAGGGATGGCATGGCTACTCCCTCAAGCAGGGAGCATCTCAGAGTGCCCTGGCAACTCTCTCAAGGGGAGAGTACACTGACCCTTGCCCGGACAAGCTTTTATTGGGTTCAATTAGCACAGGAATACAAGTAAAGTTCATTAATTATTGTCAGGCAGTAAGGGTCAAACAACAGATAGCATACAAAGAACTCTGAGAGCCTATTCTGAGTCAGGGTCTGTTAGCTAAAGGGCTACAAAACTTTGGGAAACAAACTCATTTCCTGCTCGGACCT
>PVKM010015738.1:0-27562 GCA_004027735.1 Carollia perspicillata
CTCCCCCATATACAGTGTCACAAAACTACAACATGAGTTGCCCCACCCTGGAGAATACCTAAGACTCTGCCCATTACTACTAACAGGCTCAAAGAAATATGGCCCAAATGAAAGAACAGATCAATGCTCCAAAAATATAACTAAGCAACAAAGCGAGAGCCAACCTATCAGATGCACAGTTCAAAACACTGGTAATCGGGATGCTCACAGAAATGATTGAGTATGGTCACAAAATAAAGAAAGAAGTGAAAGCTATACAAAGTGAAATAAAGGAAAATGTACAGGGAACAAATAGCGAAGGCAAAGAAACTGGGTCTCAAATCAACAATTTGGGGCAGAAGGAAGAAATAAACACTCAATCAGAACAGAATGAAGAAACAAGAATTCAAAAAAATGAGGACAGGCTTAGGAACCCCCAGGACAACTTTAAACATTCCAACATCCGAATCACAGGGGTGCCAGAGGGAGAAAAGGAAGAGCAAGAAATTGAAAACATATTTGAAAAAAAAATGAAGAACTTCCCTAATCTGGCAAAGGAAAGAGACTTCTAGGAAGTCCAGGAAGCTCAGAGAGTCCCAAAGAAGTTGAACCCAAGGAAGCACACACCACGGCACATCATAATTACATTCCCCAAGATTAAAGAGAAGGAGAGAATCTTAAAAGCAGCAAGAGAAAAGGAGACAGTTACGTACAAAGGAGTTCCCATAAGACTATCAGCTGATTTCTCAAAAGAAATCTTGTAGGCAAGAAGGGGCTGGAAAGAAGTATTCCAAGTCATGAAAGGCAAGGACCTACATCCAAGATGACTCTATCCAGCAAAACTATCAATTAGAATGGAAGGGCACATAAAGTACTTCCCAGATAAGGTCAAGTTAAAGGACTTCATCACCACCAAGCCCTTATTATATGAAATGTTAAAGGGACTTAACTAAGAAAAAGAAGATCAAAACTATGAACAGTAAAATGACAACAAACTCCCAACTATTAACAACTGAACCTAAAAACAAAAACAAAAATGAACTAAGCAAACTAGAACAGGAATAGAATCACAGAAATGGAGATCACATGGAGGGTTATCAGCAGGGAGGACAAGGAGAAAGAATAGGGGAAAATGTATAGGGAATAAGAAGCATAAATGCTAAGTGCAAAATAAACAGGGGAGGTTAAGAATAGTATGGGAAATGGAGAAGGCAAAGAACCTATATGTACGACCCATGGACATGAACTAAGGTGGGGGAATGATGGTGGGAGAGGGAGATGCAGAGGAGAGGGGAGTAAAGGGGAGAAAAAAATGCCACAACAGTCATAGCATAATCAATAAAATATATTTTTAAAAAAGAGATGAGAAAGCCCAATGTTCACTAATTCCTCTTTTTTATATTAACAAGAGCCTCAAAAAATAAATAAGTTCAACAGGAATACAAAACTATTAAGATTTAACTTAATGTTTCTAGAAATGGTATATCATCAACAAATAAGTTGCCCCAGCAGTGAAGCCAATTTTAGCAAAGACTTCAGAGATAATAATCACTCACTACTATTAAACAGTGAGCTTACCACTTGCTGTGATATGCCATTTAAGTCCTAAACATTAGAACACTACTCAGGAGCAAAGCATCACTGACCTATGGTTTTCAACAGCATGAAGGCAAAGCTACAGTAGAGTCTGTTTTTATAGGTTTTTCAAAGTCCCATTCCATACTCCTCTCTACCCTCCAGATCGGCAACCCATTTTGCAAACAAAGTAAACCCATGGCAGCACAGCCAAGTTCCCCAGCTGCTTTTTTCAACAGTCAAATGAAAATGCCACTGAATCAGCTACGTCATAGTAACAGGGACAATTACAAATGTTTTTTCAACATTAGCTATGGAAGAGGCTTGGGGTCCAGTGACAGCTTCCATCGACCTACATGGGTAACCTGGGGCCTCTCCCTTACTTCTGAGCTTTATACCCTACCTTACATGTAATGTGAGGGAGTTAGCTTCCAGGAGGCGGACAGCAATTTAGCAATATCTTATCAAGGGCCTTAAAAATGTTCACCCCTTGGATCCAACAGCTTCCCTTCTCAGAAGTATACCAAGGAAATAAGAGATGGAGTAAAGGTGTAGTCTTTATAATAATTAAGAACAAAACAAAGACACCCTAATATTACAGAGATACAAAAAAGAGAATTAAATAAAATATGGTTATTCCTGGCATTATGATGCACCATAAAAATGTGTGGTCAGTGCTCTTCCTCCCCCACTGGCACCATCTCCTAAACTCCAAGGGACCCCACTAGACTTGCAACCAAGGGAGCAATGGCCAGCAGTAGCTCGTCCAGGGCTAACCCCTTGAGCCTGTCTCCAAGGCCCCTTTTCTCTGACTTCCCTGTGAGCCAAAACAGCCCAGCCTAGCCTCTCGTCTGATGCTTTTTCTATCCTAAGCCCTATCTTGTTTCTCTGTGCCCAGCTTTAGTAAACATACTCTCAAAATCAGAAAAAAAGTATTGTTGGTAAATATTAATAATATGGAGAAACATTCCCTGCTTTGTAAACATACACATACATATATACATTAAAGTAATAAATTCACCTTAAAAATCAATAATGGTTATTACTCCGAATGATAGAGTTAAAGATGTCGGTTTTTCTCTACAAATATTCAGTATTTTCTAAATTTTCTATCAGGGTGTATAAAGTTGTTAAAAATAGGTAGAAAAAATTAGTGTTAAATCTATTAAGCCATTGGCCCAGATGACTTAGATCTCAGGGATTGCTAGCTTTGGTCTTGCAATCCATTCCTCTAATGTCCAGACTTAAGCAATTATAAACTGCCTTAGAAATGCCAACATAAAACACATATTCCAACAAGAACTTTATAGAACTGTAATGTTTTTAATTATTTTTTTAAAATGCTCAAATCCGATATATTAAAGCAATATGTTCCTTGGGAGTGGAACTTGTGCCTCTCATCATTCAGTCCTTGGAGATTTAATTGTTGAATAAATTAAACAGCTATTTTACTGCAACAGTTGTTGCTGTAGAAAGTCTTCATGATATTGACTCAGGTAAGGGTCAAATACCTTATAAACGAATGCATAATTTCCCTCCCAGATTCCTACAAGTGTTTTGAAGGACCCACAAGACGTAGGTCCTAGTGCCAAGTGGTTACTAATCGGCTGGTGAGCATGGATTCTGAACCTCGGTTTCTCCACCTGTGAAATAAGGGGATTCGCCAGATGGGCAAGCATTCCACAAAAAGGTTACTTCTACTTCGCTTTCACAGGAGTCCCGGGAAGCCAGCTCCACAACCAGGACAAGCGGCAAATCCCGTCGGCGAGATGCAGCCAAGAAGGGTTAGAGGAGTGTTCAGATTTCAGCACTACCCCTCCGCTCCCAGGGGTTCACCAGGTCTCCGCCCCCGGCTACCCCTGCAAACACTGAGGATGGCGGGATGCGGCAATGTCCCCGTCAGCAGGGGAAGGGTCCTTGCTGTTTCTCCTCTCATCCCGAAAGGCCTTCCGCTTCAATGCCCAACGATCGGCCGCTTCCGGAAAACCCGGCCAGTATCACAAAGACCTTGGGCGCACGGCCGCCAACACCCGGGACTCACCAGGGGTCCGGAGCCATAGTGCAGTCTCCCCGCGCTTCTCGGACACTTCCTGCTCGCAGCAGCTGACTACGGCGGCCCGCGCGGCTCATACCCCGCTGCTGGACCCGAACGCGACCGGAACGAGGAGTTAGCAGAGGGAATATATTTATACACCAGATCCCCCAAACTATGATAAAGAAAAGAGCTACCTTGGGGAACAGTAGGTTGGAGCACAATCTGCTTCCGCTAAGAGACTCGAACAGCTGGGTGAAGTTAAAACTATTGAACATAATTTAAGCATTTTCCCTGGAAGTGGGAGCACCTCAAAACCTCTAACAGTAAAGAGAAGATTTTACTCTGCTTAAAACAAAAATGACGTCACTGATCATTGCACAACAGTACAAATTACTAAAACTCACTTTAAGTGAACTTTATGATGTACAAATTACACCTCAATAAAGCTTTAAAAATTATTTATCCAGCTTCAAACAATAGATCTGAAGATGTATTAACTACATATTATTTTCATGGCAAGTCATCCAATCAAAAGAAATGCTGTGTTTGATTAATTTTTAAATGCCATTAGGTGCTCGGTTACATAGTTACCGAAAAGATCACGGACTCATTACATGGGGAAAGAAATAATTTGTTCTGTGCATTTGGTGCTCTCTAAATTTCCACAGAAATAGGAAAAAGAAACCGACTTCCTCTTCGCCAAAGAGTGTGAATGCGAATTTGAAATCCGCAGGCTGGCTTTAGCGCGGGCGTGCATCTGACGCGCACGCGCATGACCGTTACCATAACGACCAGAGACGCCGCGAGTCTGGAGCTTGAAAGTGAAAGATGTCTCTCCGGTTGATGGAGAACCAAATTGCGCCTCACGCCGAGGTGGCCGAACTGGAGCTTGAGGCTGTGATCGGTTTCAATGGTGAGGCCATGAGCATGTTCGGGCTGGGTGGTTTGGGGGAAGATATAGTGAAGGTTCTCCTGCACCAAAGCCTCAGGGTCACTTCCTCGCTCCATGTTTCAGTGAGCGGAATGGTTATTGCCAGCACCTAAAGGGACCAAATGCCTCTTCACCGGGCCCTGAGGATGAGTAAGGGTGGTTGTAACTTCTCCCACAGGTCAGCCCTCCCTGGCTCTAAGCCCCATGCAGCCCGCAAAGCTGCCCGCCCCTCGATTATCACTGGACTACTGAGTCCATGATGGCCAACTAACTTTCAACATCCTAGCTGATGTATTTATTTATAAGAAAGGGTTGGGAAGGGAACGTGTGCTTGATCAATCGCTTGAGGGGATGATCTTTGTGCTCTAACCCGAAAGAAGGATTCTAATTGTAAGGACTTCAGACCACTATAGCAGTCGAAAAGGACGCCAGGGGGAGCTGTGGAAGAGAGATACTTTGGTCAGAGGTGGCCTGGTTGTTCTGCTCAAATCCTTATTTATGACTGCCTATTATCTTGAACATTAAGGGGGAGAAATGATGTTTGGTTTTCTTTATTCTGAAGGGTGAAAACAAGCAATGAATTGCATTTTAGAAAAGCGAACTTTTTAAATGCACAATGTGATGCCTGAAAGCTTTAAAATTGTAAAATTGTACTTACAGAACAATCAATGATCAAGATTTTAAGAGCATTCTAGAACATGGCTCTTGACTCTTATCTTCATTTTAATTTAACCATCTCCGACAGAAAATGAACACTTAGTACATCTGAGATATCGGCCATCTTTAGAGCTTGTTCCAAAATCATTGGTAAAGGAAGTGAGAGGCCTGCAGTCTGGGTGAAGGGTCACACTGGTGACCAGGGTAGATCCTCAAACGTAGAGCTCTGCAGCCCAATTCGCACTGTTTTGTAGAGCTCCGAGCGTAAATGTAGGGCAAATTATATCCCAATGTCTTCCGTAGTGATTAATTACTAATTATCTTGGCTTTTTAGAATGGCCCATATTAACTGTTTTTACCTTATTGGCTTTGTGACAATTTATATTCTCTCCTAGTCAAATATGCATGTATTTAAGATCACCATATGCCAAGTAATATGCTATTCACTGAGAATACAAGGGCAATTGCAAGTATTTCTCTGGGCTATATACCGAAAAGTGAATTAGTTTGGTTCTAGGCAACCATATTCAATATGGACACATTGTTTTCCAAAACAATTTTACCAGTTTTTTCCTCTGACCAAGCAGTGCATGAGTGTTCCCTTTGTTCTACATCATCACTAATGCTTGGCATTTCAGTCTTTTTTAATCTTAGCCAAATGATATCTCATTTCGGATGTAATTTGCATTTCCCAATTAATTGTGAAGTTGCACCTCTTTTCATATGTTTCTTGGCTTTTTAATTTTCTCCATCAGAAATTGCCTGTTCTATCCTTTGCTCGTCTTTCTGTTGGGAAGTTTGTGTTTGCTTTGTATATTCTGAATGTAATCCACACTTGTACTTGCAAAAATAAATACAATAATTTACGTACATAGCAAATATCTCCTGGTGTGGCATTTTCTTTTCATTTTTTGGTAAAGATAAAATTTTGTCTTTACCAAACTATCATTTTTGTCTTTTGTCTTAGAAGTTTTTAATTTTAAACATAACTGCATGCATGTGTTAGCCTTTTGTGTTAGGATTTGCTCTTTTTCTGTTATGTTTAAGAAATCATTTCCTACAGCTTGTTTATATATTGAGTATTGTTTTTCACATTTCGATCCTTAAGCTACCTGGAATGTATTGTTTACAGACGGTGTGAAGTAGGGTCTAATTTTACTTTTTCCATATGGATGGCCATTGATTATCTATAAGGAGATGCAATTAGAAAAAAATAAGTATGTTCTTAGTAGGAATAGATCACCCCAGACACAAAATTTAGTATTATGAGAATTTACTGCATAAAAAAGGAACAAAGTGAAAGAAATCATCTGCTCAATAAATATATTTGACCATTTGAGCAAAAAGAAAATTGATTGAGCTACTGGGATGACGCTATGCACCAAAATAAATTCCAGAGAGAGTTAAATATAAAAGATGAATAAGACCAGAAGGCTATATTAATAAATATTTATGACTCTTTTTGGGGGAGTGGGAAATAGCAATAACAAAGATGTTAAAATATCCAAGAATAAACATAATGTGTGAGATCTTTCCGAAGAAAAATTGGAAACGCTACTGGACAAGGGAGACATACAAGGAGATTTCATGGGAAAACATATCCTGTTTTTAGAAAGGAGACATTATAATGTATCTTTATAAAAATTATCTTTCCTTAAATTAATCTCTACATTTAATACATCCCACTAAAAATGAACTTTAACAAGTCAAGCTGAAATTAAATTTATATGGTAAAATAAATATGAAGCACAGCTGAAAAGAATCCTGACCAGAGATGAGTGATAAGGACTTGTGTCTGTTTCACATCAAAGCATATTACAAAGGTGTGTCAATGTCGACATGATTCTTGGCAAATATCTGGAAGGCGGCACCTCCCTGTGAGAGGTCCTGGGGTTCTTCAGCGTGCCTGGTGGAGACTTAGAACTGAAACCAAAATTTTATCTTTACCAAACTGGCAGCCAGGGTAGTGAATTCCCATTTTCCCTATGCCTACACTCCCATAGGCGCCTACGCACCCACGGGCCGCACTCACCAGGCGGGGCAGGCTGGCCGCTTGAGCTTCCTGCACTCTTCCTGTGTGGGCCTTGCTGTTCAAAGTGAGGGTCCTGGGCCAACCCCAGTACCAGCAGCGCTTGGGGACTCATCAGAAGTGCGGAATCCCTACCCCACCCCATACCTAAAATCAGAACCTACATTTCAACCAGACTCCCTGGGGATTTCATCTCCATTAAAGTTGAAGAAGTCATAGATGGTACCAGACTGACCATATCAGTGGAATAAAATTACCTGTCACCCCCCAACTTATTTTAGTTGAACTAAGGTTTATTTCAAAAGTGTTCTCCTTTGTACGCAATTTAAAAAAATTACCACCCACTTTTATTTTTAATAGCACCTTACTATTATTTTTAATCTGTCTCTTTTAGGACATGTGCCCGCTGGTCTAAAATGCCATCCTGACCAGGAGCATTTGATTTACCCTCTGGGTTGCACAGTGCTCATTCAGGCGATAAATAGTAAGGAACAGTATTTCCTGCAAGGTCACGGCAACAATGTCTCCTGCGTGGCCATCTCCCAGAGCGGAGTTTACATTGCCTCAGGACAAGTCACATTCATGGGCTTCAAGGTAAATAAACGGAAGTAACTCATCGTGAACTGAGTGAGAAGTGCCTGCCTCGCAAAACCGCCCCACTCCAGCTTAGCGGTCAGGCCTGTTTTCACCCCTCCTGTTCTTCCTCTTGACTTCTCTTTGACCTCGCTTTCAATCTATCAGGCTGAGAGTGAAGGAATCCGGTGTTTCTTTACACCAGATGTTGCTGCTGGTGACTGCTAACGCTCAGGAACAAAAGCCACTGTTTAAAACCATTTCCAGTTTGTTGCTGTCACGTTTGTAGGACCTGCTGTAATGTGTGGGAAAGTGGCGTTGCGGATCCCTTTTCGCTGGAAGGTGTAGCCCTCTCCTCAGTCCTTTAAAGCCGGTCTCTGATCTGACTGTGTCGTCTTTCCCCCAGGCAGATATCATTCTGTGGGATTATAAGAAAAGGGAGCTCATTGCTCGGCTGTCTCTTCACAAGGGCAAAATTGAAGACCTGGCCTTTTCACCGAGTGATTTGTACTTGGTATCATTAGGAGGCCCAGACGATGGAAGGTAGGGAACTAAACAGGTTTACTTATTGTTCAGTGGCGTGTTTCTAGTCATGTCAAGTACCCTCTCCCCTCTAACATTCTCTGTTGGCTTGTCTACATTTGAGTGTGTGTGTGTGTGAGAAAACCCATGAGGAGAATTTGCAAGGATCGTGGTTCTCAACCCTGGCTGTGCACTGAAACCCACTGGGGAGCTTTAGAAAATTACTAATGCCTGGCTCCACCTTCAGACAGTCTGATTTGATTGGCTTGGGCTTTAAGAGTAACAAAAGCTTCCCACATGATTCTAATGTGCATCTAAATTCTATAATCATTGCTGAAAAAAAAAAGGACATCATCATCATCATTATCACATCAGAAGCAGCATGAAAGGCAACAGCTAACTTCTGTGAGTACCTACAATGTAACAGGCGGGTGCTGCACTTAAACTGCACTGTCTCGGTGAAGCCTCACCACGACTCCCGCAGGTGGGAGCTGTTGCTACAGGAGGAACTAAATGAGCAAGCAAAGCTACCAGCTGGTGAGCAGCAGCGCTGGGACACGAACCCTGGTGGCGTGACTCCAGAGGTGGCCTTTTTAACTTGCCTCACCAAGACATGATCTTTGCCCTTCAGGAACTTGTAGTAGACAGAGAATACACACCAATGAAACCGGGGCGTGGCCGGGGCGGTGAGGAAGTATTTGAAAACATTGTATCAGGAAGAACAATCAACACAGTCTGTACGCCTATGCAAATAGTCTGTAGAAGAAAAATAATAACACCTGAGGTTCGTGTAGGGTTCAATACTGTGGTTCACCTTCACAGGTACTTTCCTCTTTGAGCTCCACAGGTTTATTACCAATGAAATTCATGTTTATGTGTAGTTGTACGTGTATGTTGATAGTTCTTGATGGATACAAGTCCACAGAATTTGTATGAGATTTTCTCCTTTAATAGTTGTACCCTTCCTATGTTGAGTGGTCACACCTTCCCTGGGCCATCCCCATTTGGCTGTTTTTGATAAGAAATGTACCCAGAAATCATCTATTAATGTTCTTAGCTTAAAGCATTCATCCTCAAATTTGGGTGCACACTGTGATCACCTGAGGAAGTGTTAGAACTCCCGATGCCTGGGTCCCACCCCAGAGGTTTCTGGAGCTTGGCAATCAGGCCACCAGCGCTTCCACCATGTTTCTGCCAGAAAGACACCAAGACTAGGCCTGGGGGAAGAAAAATGATGGCCCCTTAGTCCAGGTTAGTCTGCAAAATTGTTCATCTCTGTAATTTTAAGTTTGATTTTAGGCTTTCTAAAATGTACTTGCAGAAAATTGGGGGATGTTGAGAAAAACATTCTGAAGAAAGTTTCTTTCCTAAAGAAAGAAAAGCAAACCTTGCTGGACAAGAATCTGCCCATCCCTGAAGAGCCATGGTGGCAAGGAAGACAGGGTTCTGAGAGCTGCTTCTGGATAACCAGGGAGCAGCCCCAGACCTGTGGGAGGGGCCTTCCTACCCACACCACCAGGCTTCCACGTGGGGAGGAGGAAGGGAAGGGATGCCAGGAACTGTAGTAGGCATCTGACAGTTCGAGTGTGCATGCATTTTCAAAATATTTTGCAAACTATGTATGAACCTTGTTTGCATTATTGTTACCCTATATCAGTGTTGTAACACAACTTTTTGATTGACTTTATATCAAGGATATATTCTGTGTGTACAGGTACACCTGTATGTACCTCATTCTTTGCAATGACTGCATAGTATTCCTTGTGCAGATGTGCTGGAATTTATCCAGATAATTCTCTTTCTGTGTAAGTCACTTTTACTTATTTTTACGTTCAAACTTGTTTTTGAACAATTAAAGCTTACATGTCCATGGCTTGTAAAGAAAGTGTGTCACCCTACTATGCAGATGGGTTCAGAGTCCATACGCCCTCCACCATGAAGAGCTTTCTTCACCAGAGGCACTTGGATTCTTTTTGTATAGCACTCTCGAGAGACATTCCACAGACGATAACAGTCATCCGTTTAAAAAATACAGCTGAGTGGTTTTAGTATAGTGGTTAGTTGAGTGGGTTTTTTTTTTTTTACTAGAATACTTCCAAGGAAATTTTTCATGTGCTATGTTGTGTAGTCATCACCACCATTAATTTTAGAACACTGTCAACACCCCCAAAAGAAACCCCATGCCCATTAGCAGTCACCCCTCATTCCTGATCCACCAGCACCCTCCCAGCCCCAGGCGACCACGAATCTACTTTCTGTCTCTGCGTGTTTGCCTGCTCTGGATGTTCAGACTGTATGGAGTCACACAGTAAGTGGTCTTCTCTAACTGATTTCTTCTGTTAAGCACAGTGTTCCCAAGGTTCATCCATATTATGGATGTATCAGTACTTCATTATCTTTTGTTGTCAAATAATATTCCACTGTGCGGATATACCACTTTTTCTTTATCCATTTATCAGTTGATGAGTTTGGGGGTCTTTTCTACTCTTAGGCTATTATCAATAATGCTGCTATGAACATTCATGTATAAGATTTTGTATGTATGCACGTTTTCATTTTTCTTGGGTATAAGGTACTTGGTTTTAAGAGGGTTTTTTGTTTTTTGGTTCACCTAGTTATCAGTATACATTTTTAAGTGACACATCTCTTGAATTTTCTACCTTAGATGGTATCTATAAATTTCTTACTAAGGAAAAAATGTATGGCTCTTATATTATCTCCAGCCTCCCCGTTCTTGGGGAGCTCGATTTTACCTCGATTTTAGATTACCTGTGATAACACATTCTAGGTGTAGAAAATTTGTAAAATAGAAATAGGCATAATTTTACATTAACAAGTTTTGCAACATTTGTATTCTATTTCTTTAATACTTTGATTCAGATGTTTAATATAATACCCTCTCCCTGGCATTTTTAGTATTATTATCCAACACTATGAAATTTAGGGCTGAGTTGTGTGATTACACCCAGAAAGAAGGAAATGGAACCTAAAGCCGTGCTGCTCAAGGTGGGGCCCCAAGACCAGTGGCATCAGCATCACCTCGGACTTTTGAGAAAAGCAAACCCTCAAGCCCCACCCAGACCTTCTGAATGAGAAGCTCCACGGCGGGTCCCAGAGGCCTCTGTTTTAACAAGCCCTGGGAGTGATTCTGATACGCGTTCAGGTCTGAGGATACTGCATTAGGTCGTCGTCTTTATTGCTTTTTCTTTTTCTGGAATACTTCCCCAAGGAAATTTTTTTACATGATATAAATGTGTGATAAGCTTTTACGTCTCGAGTGTCTGAAAATGTCTTTATTTTAGCGTCAGCCTTGATTGATGCACTCACTGGTTTCTAGCCTCATAATCATTTCCCTTCAAAAATTTCTGTGTCACTCATTTGTCTTCTCATGTCCAGTGTGACGGAGGCAATGTCAATGTCATTGTTTTCTTCTCTTGTAAGTAACATGTGTTCTTTCTTTCTTCCTAAAACTACCAAAAGAACTGCTTCTTCTTTTGAAAGCCTGTCTTGCCCTGACTCTCTTGCCCCTCTCTCTTGGGCAGTGTGGTGGTGTGGAGCATAGCCAAGAGGGACGCCATCTGTGGCAGCCCCGCGGCCGGCCTCAACGTTGGGAACGCCACCACGGTGACCTTCTCCAGCTGCCGCGACGAGATGTTCGTCACTGCCGGGAAGTATGTGTCTGCGGTCGGGTTTTCAGAATCCATAACCCACTTTGTTTGCTTATGCAGATAACAGGGTCGTTCCAACTTTGGGGAACATGTTTTCAATCCTGAAAACGTATCTTGCAGTCTTTTAAATATGGTTATTTGAAAATTCTGTGCTTCCTACTGAAAATGTTCTGCCTATCTGCTAAAGTCATTTTAGGTTCTGGTCTGTTTGTTACTGATAACACATTACCTACCATGCAGGCTCCCGGAGTATTTGGCACAATTGCACAGATTCACTTACTGGTTGTTTTTTACCACCTGCTCTTGATTTAGGTTTTGTGAAATGATAGTTTGAGAATGAACTGTTCCAGGAAGTTTCAAGCATTTGACTATTAGCCATATGAGATCATTTCCAGCAGGGGACCAAGCTTCAGGTCTGAACAGAGGCCAGCATCTGCTAACAGGAAAAATTAACGGAAAGATTCACCCCAATCAGAGGCCTGTTTGGCAGCTGAGGTGAAGATTAAACCCATGTAAAATCATCGTATTTTATGTCATATACCGGTTCAAAGGTCAAAACCCTGTGAATGCGGGCTTGAAGCGTGTGTTGGCCAGAGTTCTCCTCTCTGCCCGTCTGTGGCTTCCCGTCTGTGGGAGGCGCATATTGTCATTACCTGCCCAGCCGGAGTCAGGTGTGTGTGTGTGCGGCCCTGCATCTGTACTGTTTCCTGCCCCCACCTTGCGCTTGCAGCACGCATTTGTCCCCTGGGTAATTATGAGAAGGTTACATTCAGAGGCCAGGACACTGACTGGCTGGTGTGAAAACCAGCCCCTAAGGAGCAGATCTTCTTAGGACACACTGCGATCCTAAAGCCGCTGCTCCTGTCCTGCCCTGCATCAGAGGCCACCGGCTCCCGTGAAGCTCCTCAGCTCCTTCTGGGTCTGCAGAGTTGTTTGACGAAGCATTGGTGTTAGGCAGTCTCCCTGCCACTCTGCGGCTGCCTGAGCAGCAGGCGCCAATCGGTCTGACATCCAAGGACCCAAAACTTGAATTGAAGCCGCAACAATTTTGTTAGGACGATCTCTGATCTAGGTCCACTTTAAATTCATGTGACACTGATAACTGAGAAAAAGCACTCCTAAGTAAGATTTCCAGTATGGCACCCGTACACTGTGGTTCTCCACGATGGTCCCCATTTAGGGGTTCCGTCATATTGTCCCCAAGAGATATCCTGTAAATTCCAAATGACAGCTGCCAGGAAGGCCACGGAGAAGCTAATTGTTTTTTAGTTTAGAAAGTACATTCAAAATACTCATTGAACACTTAACTATGTGCATTATTCTGAGGGCTAAAGGAAAAGAAAAACTGAACTTGATCAATATATTTTTAATATTTTCTGTCTTAAGCTATTAGCTAAAATCTTTGTAATGTTAATCATGATATATTTATACAATTATTAACTCAGTAACTCAACATACAATAATTAAATATCGGTACTATGCCAAACATTGCATTAGGTGTTGATTTTTTCTTTTTATTGAATTTATTCAGATGCCAAGACGATACAGGCTTCAGGTGCATGATTTCCACAACAAATCATCTGTACACTGTATTGTGTGTTCACCACCCCCAGTTGCTGATTTTGTTGGACTTTTTGTGGCTTAGTCTCATTTCACCCTCTTGGAGGACAAGATTTTCCATAATGAAGTCCTTCCCTTTAAAAAATTTCCTCACTGATCAATACACTGAAAGAATACATATCTAATGAACTCTGGTTTGCTCTTCGTTTTTCTCCTTGTTTATCTGTGCGTTTCTCTATTTTCCCTCTCGTGGGTGGAGTGTGTGCTTCCCAGTGAGAGAGCTGGGAGGGAACCTTGGTCTGGTGTCGGCGGGCTCTGCCTTTTCTCATTCGGAGAGTTGGGGGATTGTGAAACCTCCCCTGTGGAGAGCTTGTGAGGATCAAATGGAAGATCTTAGGTGGAGCACTGGGCTGTAACAAACCCTCAAATATATCTGGTTCTCTTCTCTTCAGCTTTAAGAAATACAGACAGCAGAGGAGACATGAAGTAGCTGGTGAGTGGGTACTCATTTGATTGTGAATTTCCTTTCTACAGTGGGACAATTCGAGTATGGGAACTGGATCTCCCAAATAGAAAAATCCGGCCCACTGAGTGCCAAACAGGACAGATGAAAAGAATAGTCATGAGTGTTACGGCAAGTATTACTTTGTGTTATTTTAAGTAACTATTAGTACAAGTTCCTGTTAACAGTGCTGACTGAGATGTGTGTGTTGTGTGTACATGTATGTTGGGCTTGGGGTGGGCAGGTGAGGTCTGGACTTAAGAGATGTTGACCGAGGAGGCACAGGTGAGGGAGGGTCTTCCTTCTGGAGCTCCCTTTAGAAGTCAGAGAGCAGCTAGACACAAACCTGGGCAGGCCCCGTGTGACTGGGGCCTGGGCTGCCACCTGGAGGGAAGCAGGGTAGCAGAAGGCACATCCCTATGCTGCTCGTGTTATTTCTGCCGCTGGAAATACAGTTCCTAACAATGAAACTCATTGTTGAAATGGAATCTTTCCACAAAGAGGAGTTATTCATATGTTTTCATTGTGGATTCACACATACAGACACGTAACCCCACTTCCTTTGACTTGTGCCTCTCGTCTAATGCAAAGTCATTTCATGAAATAGGCTTTGAAAAATAGGAGGTAAAGCAAATGCATGTTCTCTTGGGAGGAATACAACTGCCTCCAAGGAGCCCTTAGAGGGAGTTCAGGGGTCGGAGCCAGCAGGGCCTGCACACTGACATCAAACGCAAATGGACTCCAAGCGAAATACTCAGGCTAAATGGAGTCTAATATTTCCTCCAGCTCCCAGCCTGGCCTCGAGCTTTTCTTACCCACCTTTAGGTCTGAGAAAACAGAAGTGGCCACATCCACCTGCATAGGTCTTCCTGGTGTTTCAGAGGAAACGCATTCCATCCCTGAGCGAGGCTCATGGACCTCACTGGAGAAACCCAGGTCTTCAGATTTCTTTTTCTCTCTGACCCCCAGATGGCCAGTGATGACAGCTTTTTCTACCTTGGCACCACAACTGGAGATATTCTAAAAATGAACCCTAGGACTAAATTGCTGGCAGATGCGGGGCCTGTGAAGGACAAATTCAGTCTGGTGAGTAGAGACCATCAGAGTCTGCTCCACTTTGCTGTTTCCTAGTGACTTCTTCCCTTCACTGCCAGCACAGACTTTAGTTAGGAAAGAGTCTGTGGGAAAAAGAAAAAGTCTGTGGTGCTCCTCAGGTCACACCTAAACTTGCTCCGTGCACTGGCTAGTCCTCTAAACCCTCACCTCTGGTTCATGTTCAAGGCAAAGGGAATCCTAGGTATCCTCAGTTAGGGATCAAAACCACACCTTTTTCACATCTTCAAAGCACAGGGCCAGTGGCTTTGTGATTTGTAACCACGCTGATCCCAGCATTTGGGCAGCCCTGTTGCCATGTATAAGAAAAGCATGTTCTTTGATCTATAAAACTATATAGACATATAATTTTTTCCTAATCTAATAACTAGATCTTAGATTTCAGCCTTGGCCAGCATTACAAGTCATGAAAAGACTTAGAAATTGATTGTCTATATTTGTAGAATTCCTAACAATTCTGGCTAAAAGTCCAGTGAAGAAGATTTCTATACTTAACCAAAATTAAAAGCCCTACAATCAAAGGATGATTTCACAGAACAAATGCTGTTCTCCCAGTGCCCTCGACAGTTACAGGGGCTCTTTCTACTCAATTTTGAGTTTGAAAGCCCGTGCATCTGCCTATGTCATGTCTGATAATGGAACAGATGGTTCTAACTAACCTTAGACACCTTCCGGCAAGTAGCCCCCAGAAGCTTTACAATACAGCACTGTGTTCCTGGGAATGTGTTAGAGTTTTCTGAATCACATGATCATTTAATATCCCAGCTTTTAAGGAGATGCATAAGAATGGGAAAAGCCATAATATTAGTAGAGAAGAGTTTAGAAACAGTCCCACGGGAGATTGAGATGTCGTCTAGATCAATGTCTTTCAAATTATTTTAGGAGAGGGATTCCAGTAAATTAAACAGATGAAGGCCAAGCAGACTGGGCTGAAGGAGGAGCCCTGCGAGTTCCAACTCCCGGGACAGCCCCCACAGCCTCCACAAAACGCCACGTGAAAACTGCTGGGTAGTCTTGCCTCCCAGCACTTGGGATCTACATGCCTCCCCAGTAAAGATGCTGTTCCTCAAACCCTTGTCACTTAAGTGCTGTCCACAGAGGCACCAGGAATGCTTTGATCGCTAACCACGCAGGTGTAATGGTAAATTCCGCAAAGCAAAGATGCCCACACGCCTGTTACACAAGTGGGAGGAGGTCATTCTCATGGGATGGAGGGAGAGGAAGACTGGAGACACTGAAGATATTTGGTTGGGGTACCATGGGATTGTGATGCCCATTTGAAATTCTACTTAAACATTTGCCTGATAGTTAAAAAAGTAAAGAATTAAAATGTTTTCAAGTGGACCAGTTAGGCATAAGGCACTGAAATGAAGAAGATGATTACTGTAATGATGACATTGAAAATGGAACATGCTCAACAAAGGTTTGTGTGTCAGACAGACATGGAGCAGACGCTGCCCTCGCATTGTGTCATGGGATGCTTGCCACAGTCTGATGAGATGGGTCCCCTTTTCATCCCTACTTTACGGATGAGGAAACTGAGGCACTTACCATGTAAGACCTCTTGGCTGGCAAGTAGTGGAACTGAGATGCAAACCTAGGCAGACTAGCTCCAGAACATGTGTGCTCGAACAGTATCATCTACAGTCTCAAAGTTTACCTAGAAATTACAGATATGTCCTGTGAGGCTCTGTTGAACTTTTTATCCTGTACTTCCCCAAGTCCCTGAACAAATGCTAAAAAATGTCTGTGAGGGTTAGCTGTCTCTCTGTGGGCCAGGCACCCACCCTGCTGTCCTGGCGTGGCACTTTTAGAGGTGAGGCCGGGGGCAACACGTAATTCTGGTTTGTGCCTTCCTGTTCCTGAGCCTTGGTTTCTCTCCTCAAACATCATGAAATGACTTTTGAACCAAAACAGGCAAAATTCAATTTGATGTAACGTGGAAGGACATAATATTTGTTTTATAATATTCAAACTTGATTAAGACATAAGCTTACACAGAAATTGGCTACATTATTACAGAAAGCTTTAAAGCAAAATACTGGTCATGTACATTTTTAGGTTAGAACTTTGTAGAGGTTGCTGTAAAATGGCCATCACACCTCCCCCAACTTTGAATTCAAATGTTCTGTATTACTTGTAAGATTATGTTCTGCGTGCTTTAGTTCAGAAAACATAGTCACCAAACAATAAGGAGTCTGGTGCTTTTCTGGATGTCAAATATGGTCTCTTTGCACGATAAGAATTAAGTGAAAACGGTGCCGACCGGGGAGCACACGTCGCCCTGGCCGTGCTTATGCCTTCTGCTCTCTCCGTCATTCAACTGCTCTCATATTCACTGGAATATGAAGCGGTCCTTCTTAACGAATTTGGATCGCACAGGTGAAAGGAGGACTCCTGGGGAGGTGAGTTTGCTCCTTGCAGGACCAGGAGGGCTACTTCCAACACTGGAGCTCATCGCCAGTCCTGCCCTCTGGTCGGCGCCCCAGTGCGCCCCAGGCAGCAGCTGCGTGAGCTCCATCCCCACCATGCGTGGCAGCGCTGACAGGGCCTCGGCCATGCCCACTGTGTCAGGTCCCCCAATGATTCTCTGTGACAAAACCCGTTGGCCTTCTCCTTAGTGCTTTTTCTCCCCATAGGGAGTGTCAGCTATCAAGTGCCTGAAGATGGGGGGGCTGTTGGTGGGCTCAGGAGCCGGATTGCTGGCCTTCTGTAAAAGCCCCAGCTACAAACCCATCAAGTAAGTTCCACGTGGTTGGGATGGGGAGCGACCCACCAGAGGGAGGTCTGCTGAAAGCCTGCAACTGAGTGACATTGGCAAAGTGATCTTTGGTCAAGGAATTTCCCCTTGCTGTTAAAATGAATAATCGGAATCACAATAGATGGTGGTTTCTTTGCCAATAATAAGACAATGGCCTATGTTGCATCAAACCAAAGTAGTTGGCTATTACCCAGGGAAATACTTCTCTTCTAATAAACACATGTTTTTATTTAGCTGATACATTAAGCCATGGCAGAGGAAATACGCTGTTATGAACTTACTCAACAAGGAAACTCCAATTTCACACTTTCAATATTGGTTTATTCAGTGAAATGCATTGTGCAACGGGTACCAATTATGGACCCATTAGCTACTTGTTAGTGCATTTGAATACAAGTTTTAAAACAATAACCAATATTCACCAGCCATGTGTGTGTACCATTTATTATACTCTTCATAGCTTTTCATGGCTGTATACAAGACACTGTACTTTTCATGGCTTTTCTAATTAAAATGAAATGCAGTAAAACTTTCTACATTGCCATGAACAGGTAGTTGAGTGACGGAGCTGGAATATGACTTGGCATCTACCCTTCCTTCCCTCACTGCCCTGCGTCCCACCAACACACGAGTCTCTGTAAAATTCCGCATTTCCTGGGCTGCTTCTTTGCCCAGGAGCCCCCATTGAATTCTTAGTGTCAACACTAAATTGGTTGCAGAGAAGGTTGGGTTTCTAGGACCTCGTTTATTTATATATTCTTTTTTTTTAAGTTCATACTCATTAAACACTTGGGGAGTTTGGGGAGCAGGGGGAATTTGGAAAGTGGAAGAAGATAAAATAATCCCTGAAAGTTCTGATGAAGATAGCCATGATTAACATTTTATTTCTTCTTGTCTGTTATTCATATAATTTTTAAAATAATTGTACTTATTATGTGTATAATGTTTTGTATTCTGTTTTTTTACTTAATGCAAACAGCATAAACATTTTAAATTATTGTGGGGCTATAGATGTATATTCCATAATATTTTAAAGATGATTTTAATGGCTAAGCAAATATTCTTTGTAGTTTCTGTCTCATAGAGCATTTAACCATTTCATTACAACTGCATGATTAGACTGTTTGCAACTTTTCACTCTTTTAAATAAGGTTGTGGTAACATCCTTTGACATAAAGGCTCTTTTCCTCTGGTGGTAGGATTATTTCCCAGGAATGGGACTTATGAAGTGTTTCATTGCCATGGTCTTTGGTGCCCACATGCCTGCCTGGAACATTCCCTCCATTCCAACCCTACCATGTTGCACAGCCCACTGCAGACTGTGTCTCACGGATCCAGATTTCCTGTTGGAACCTGTGTCTGCCTTCCCCTTTGTGACCAAGGGCACCCCAGCATTGCGCCTACTGCCTCTCCAACTGTGTCGCCTCCTCCAAGGCATTTCCCGGGTCACGTGCCTGATTTTTGCCCCCTGTAAGGCTTCAGATGGTTAATAAATAATTGTTTATTAAGTGAATCTACTTTACCTTTTTGCTTCTTCTTAAAGGAAAATCCAGTTAGAAGGTGGTATCACTTCTATCACGCTTCGAGGGGAAGGACACCAGTTTTTTGTAGGAACAGAAGAATCACACATTTATTGTGTCAACTTCACAGATTTCAAAGAGACTCTCATATTGACTTGTCACTTTGAAGCTGTACAGGACATTGTCTTTCCTTTGTAAGTAGAATATGAAAATATTTTTCACCCATAAAAACAATAAGAACATGGAGATTTGGTGCAGTGTGCAAGGCAATTTAATTTTATTAATGCATTTTACTATCTATTAACATAATAAATCACAATAGATTACGATTTTTTCCTTAAATTCTTCTATCATGGTGAATTATATTAATAGATTGTTCTATGATGTTTACCACACAATTACATTAGGTTCTACAATTCAAATTTAGACTTATTTAGAATGTTAGCTTTTCTATTAAATGCATCACAAAGAGGATGAATAGACTGGCAAAGCTTTTCTACATTTCCCCAGCTCTGTTTGGAAAAAGCTCACAGCGCCTCTTTCAAACTTCCTTCAAGTCATTTGCTTTGCATCTCTTGAGTCTTCCGTGCCCTTGGTGGCGGTGAGCGTGAGAAGCCTTCTGGATCTGGTTGCAGGATTTCTTGGTGAATCTCACACAAAACAAGTGAAATAGCCATCAGCAGTTTTGATATCAAAAAGAGCTTCTGTCCTAGTTTGCCACCGTTTGATTTTGAAGCAGGTTTTGTTTTCCGTGAGATTTATTCTTCAAAGCTGGTCAGTTTTTGCTCTGAACTTCCTCAGTATATAGCTTGAATTTACAAAATTCACAACTGTTGTTCGATAGGTAGCCAGGCTCAGTTTGAAAACTCGATCCTTAAGATCCATGAAATGTACTTTTGGTTACCTGAGTCATCATGGTTAGGTTTTCCCAAATATTAGTAATAGCGAATATGGCTGCTGCTTCCCATCAGGTGAATCTTTTTTGAATATTGATTGGTCATTTCCTTTTTGTCTCACGTTTCCCCTCCTTTTTCTAAGGAGCTTCCTATAAAATTATTTGGTTTGGGTGCTTTATGTAAGAGTAGATTTTCAACTATCTTTTTAAATTCTCATATAGTTATTGACCTATTCAGGTTTTGTAACTCTTCTTTTTCTTACCTTTCTTTTTGAAAAGAAGCTTTTTTGAAATATAATTTACATACCATAAAGTTCACACATTTACAGTGTACGATTCAATGTTTTTTGTTTACAGAGTATGTTTACAGAGCTGTGCAACCATTACTGTAATGTAATTTTAGAACATACATTTTATTATTTCCAAAAGGAGCCTACTACCAGTCACCAGCCAATTCTCTTTTGTCGCCTTCCCGCGGCTGAGTCGCAGAGACAGCTGAGCTGGAGGAACAGTGGGGTACCTGGATGTGGTGGCCCAGACTGCGTTCTTCTTCTGCTTGCGAGTTTAGTTGTGTTAATGTGCTTGGTTTTCGATTGCTGTTACTTTGCACACCAAAGCATTAATACACTGGGAGAAAGCACGCACAAACCACTGCGACTTCTGCAATGTTCTGCTATCATTTGCCTATTTATCAATCGTATGTCTTTTCCAACTCTTTATTTTTAACCTTTTTGTATTGTTTCATTTTAGATAAGTCTTGTTCTTCCAAAGAATGTAATCCATTCGTATTTATTACTATCTAATAAGTTTATAAATATTTTCTATTTAACATGTTTCCTTTTTTTCCTTTTCTTGTCTTTTGTTAGGGGTCATATTTATTTGGTCCAGTCTTCCCCTTCCCCACTGCAGGTGACTAGGAAATTATTCATTTTATTTTCATTCATTTAGTGGTGACCCTTGAATTTTTAATGTGCACATTTAAGCATTTTTTTTTGTCAAAGACTTCAGTTGACCAATATTGATATTCTATTTTCCAGAGAAACAAGAGCCTCCATATGTTTTATTTTCCTCTTCACCTTTCTCCAACCACATTCCATGCAAAAATTATTTAGAATTATAGACCAGATTATATTATTATTGTTTTTGCAATTAATTATATTTAACTATGACTTTTGTTCTTTGCTGTTATCACTCTCTTTTTTCACACATCTTCCTCTTTGATTTTTTGGGGGGTAATTTTTTTCAGAGACAGTTCGTGTATAGAATATTTGGTCTTATCTGAATATATCTTTGTTTAACCCTCAGACTTGAGTGATCATTTTGCTAGGTATGAGAGGAATTTTAATGAACTTTCTAGTGAAGTATAACTTACATATGGAAAACACATAAATTATGAGTAATCATGAAATATCGCATGACATATCATACCTATATGACTACTACCCAAGGCAAACAATAGAACATTTGCATTATCCCAAAGCACCCCTTCCGATTGCTACCCTTGTACTCTTCCTTAAAGATAATCACTACCTGAACTTCTAGTCCCATAGATTACTTTTATCTACTTTTGAACTTTATGTAAATGAAATAATTCAGTATGTACTTCAAAAGTCATTTTTTTCTCTATAGAAGCTTTTAATGTTGTCAATGTCATACAGATCTTCTTACTCTTAGTGATTTTTTGTCTACTTCTTTTATCAGTTACTGCAAGAAATGTATTAAATTCTCAAGCAAAATCCCTGGCTGCTGTAGCTTGCTGGATTGAGTGCCAGCCTGTGAACCAGAGGGTCTCTGGTTCAATTCCCAGCCAGGGCACATGCCTGGGTTTCAGGCTAGGTCCCCAATAGGGGGTGTGCGAGAGGCATCCACACATTGATGTTTCTCTCCCTTTATTTCTCTCTCCCTTCACCTCTCTAAAAATAAGTAAATAAAACCTTTAAAAAAATTCTCAAGCAATGAATGTAGATTTCTCCCTTTAGTTCTTGCTTTTTTATTCAGTATAATAATCTCTTTTTATTTAAAATATTTAGTCCATTTACATTTAATGCAGTGTTTGATACAGTTGTATTAAACCTTTCATTTTGTTATTTGTTTTGTTTCAACTCTTTGCTCTTCTATTACTTCTTTCTGGCCACATTTTGTTTAAATCAGATATTGTTAGCGTTCTATTTTGATTGTTCTGTTGGCTTTCTACCTATATATCTTTGCATTAATTTTTAGTGGTTGCTCTGAGAATGACAATATGCATCTTTAATATATCACAGTCTGCTTAGAGTTAATGTTAGATGCTTCAAATAAAATACAGTATAGAACTTTGCAACAGTTCCCTTATACCCATTTTTATCCTTAGTATTATTGCTTTCATGTATGTCTATTACACATTATAAACCCATTAATATAATATTTATAATTTTTTTAAACAGCCATAAACGTTTTTCAAAAATTTAATTAATTAAGCATTTCTGATGCTCTTTATTCTTTCTTAATTATCTAAGTTACCATTTGGTGTTGTTTCCTTTCGGTCTATAGAATTTTGTTTAGTATTTTAAAAAATGTATAGGTCTCTGAGGAAGAACGCCCTCGGCTTTATTTCTTCCTGACTTGCATATGTACATATGTGTATCCGTCTCTAGTTCCACCATCTCTAATTCTGTATTCATGAGATTTTGGATGTGAGGGAGGGAGCATGTGGTCCTAGTGCACTGTCTTGATCCAATCAGGCTGGTTATTTCTGGAACTTCACATTTCAGATCCTAAACTAAGGACACTCTACTATTTGAATGGCTCATTTTGGACTAGACTTGCGTCCTGAGGAAGTGGACTGTTTATCAAGGGTAGAGAGAGAGTCTGGACAGTTCTCTAGGTGTATTCACTCTATGATACTTAATTTTCACAAGGGGTCCATGCACCTCCATAAGAGCTCACTTTCCCAAAGGAGAAGCTCATTCACTGAAGGCTGTGTTCAATATAAAACTTATCTTATCTTAAATAAGTGCTTCTACTCTAAGGTTGGCTTTTGATCTCTGTTATTTGAGACTGTTTGGCAAGGAGTTTTATCTTATTTGCTGTTCTGTTTAGCATTTATTCTTTCTAAGTCACTAGTCTGCCATAATAATTTTATCTCTGAGCCCCAAAGCAAAAATTGCAGAAAAGATCCACTTATTTTCTATTAATTCAAAAGTGAGTAGATTTTAACACAAGTGAGAGAGACTCTTTTCATCAATGTGCTCATGAGGAAATGTAGAAAAATTTTGAGAAGTACTTAAATCTGAAATTTAGCTCAGTCTCTACCAAGACTTTAGCTAGACTTCCACAGTCGTAAAGCAGATGGTCTTTATTGTACCCTAGTGTGACTCCTTTTCATACACAAATTGGAATAATCTATAATTTTTTTGACATATTGGTATTTTAAATTCTATATTAAACATTATCCTTTTAAAAAACCCCGTCAGGGCTTTTTTAAACCCTAACAGACCAATTACTCTGAGATTCTCTTCCTTGTCCACGATCTTATATTTTCTCATAACTAAGCAAAGACGTGTTTTGAGTTATGTGCGAACATGAATTCTAGTACCCTTTTTATTTTTTTATTGAAATTTTAATGATTATCTACTTCATGGGGAAAGTTTTGTTTAGCCTCTTTTAATGTAAATATTGCATGATGTAATCTATTTCAAGAAATATTACTTACTATCCCCCAGTTCACCAGGACATTGAAAGACTTTTATATTGACATTTTCTTTTTGAGCAACTTGGTCCCAATCCTTCCTCAAGGGAGAAGACTACAAAAGATAATTCACAGAAGATTTGTCAGCCTCAAATGCCATTTCACATAAGAAATCTGTGAGACCATCAAGCCCAGATACAACTGGTGCCTAAAAGGCATCCTTTCCTCTATTCTTACGAAACATACTTTCGCTGTCAAACATGCATCTAAGGAACATGGTGCCTCTTGTATGGCTGCATCTCATATCCTCTTGGTGGGTTCTTTTCAGTGGCACGGATGAGCTATTCGCCACCTGTGCCAAGAAGGACATCAGAGTGTGGCACACACTGTCTAACAAGGAGCTGCTGCGCATCACTGTCCCCAACATGACCTGCCATAGCATCGATTTCATGAGAGACGGCAAGAGCATCATTTCAGGTAACGTCGACACAACAAGATCTGGCCTCCTGCTGGGGCTGTGGCTGTGGCTTGGGATCTCGTCATTCTCATTACACCCTGCTCTCTACCAGTGGATAACCTGGAACCTCTCACCATCCACCCAGCCCTCCTTGCTTCTATTCTAGCCTCCCTTTGGAAGCTCCCTTCCAGCCGGGAGACTTTCTGAGCTAGGAAGAATGAAATTTCACTTCTCCCAAATTACTACCTAGAGCATGTAGCTCTCGCTCTAGCAGGGAAACTTAGTAATTCAATTACAAAACGAATCTGGGCCCTCAGTGAGTACAAGGTACTTGTACTAGAACCTCTTTTGTTCAAGGGATAAACCCTTGGCTTTAAGTTATATCTCAAAGGGAATATATTTTTACCTTGGTTGATTATTTTATGCCATAATGTTAACATAAATTATAGACATCATAATATTCCATGCATACATACTTTAGTATCTATCTCTAAAACTAATATTCTTCTAGAAAATAATAATTTATTTAAAACCAAGGGGGGTGGAATCAGGGGAGGGAGGTGAGGATGGCTGGGGCTGGGGGGAGTGGCAGGGAAAAGGCAGACAACTGTACTTGAACAATGATAAAATTTAAAAAATGGAAAAAATAAAATGATTTATTAATATTTCTTATGTTCAATCCATGTAAAAATGTCCTCAGATGTCAAAAAGTGGACTCAGCGGTTCACATCAATGGAAAGCCAGTGGATCTTTAGGTCTGGCTATTAAATGGTGACATCAGAAGCCCATCACACCTCTCTTTCCTTGGCTCCGTGTCCTCCATGCTGGTCTCTGCCCTCGGCATGTTTTCCCTCCACACAGAGGCTGCCAGGAGCTCCTGGCTTGCATCACACTGAGCGCTCACAAACATTCAGGCCATCATCGCCTCCTGTTTCTCTTACACCCTACACTCATTCCTCCCTCATGGGCCCCCGTCAGAGCACACCCAAGGCCCCATCACTTCTCATCACTTTCGCCCTTGTCTCAGTCACCAGCGTCTCTCTCTCTCTCTCTCAATCACCCGAGTGGCTTCCCACCAGGTCACCTGCTTCTGCCCCTGCCTACCGCCCCTCTTCCTCAGACTATTCTCAGCACAGAAGCCAGAAATCTCTTATTAAAGAGAGTCAGATCATTGCCATTTCTAGGATTCAAAGGTCTTTCACTCTCAAAGAATAAAGGACAAAGTTACTGCAATTGCCCACAAGGCCCTACGTGACCTTCTTACCTCCCCCGCCTCCACCTTTTTACCTCTGACTTTGTCCCTTCCTGGTTATTCCCACTGGCCGTACTTGTTCTTTGCTATTCTTCACACACTTTGCACATAGGGTCTTTGGTCTAGCTGTTGGGTCTGCTTGGAACGTTCTTTTCCCAGAGAGCCCCAGAAGTCACTCTCTCACCACCATTGCCACCCCTACTTCCTCAAGTCTTTGATGAAATAGGATCTGCCTTAAGGGTCCTATTTACAATTGCTAAGGTCAATAGGTGACAGTAAAGATGATGAGAAGGAGCCCGTCAAGTGAAGATGTGGGAAAGAACATTTCAGACAGAGGGGACAGCCTTGAGGTAGGCAATAGCTGAGGTGGGCAATAGGTTGGTGTATTTGAGGACTACGAGTATGACTGGTGCGTCTGGAGCTTAGAGGGTAAGGTTAGGGTCAGCATTCAGGGAGAGTGGTAGTAGAGGAGATTGAGGCTTTTGAAAGTTCTTGATCAAGGAGGTAACGTGGTTTTAAGAGGTTTACCCTGACCCCTGCATAGGTTATTGATTGTAGGTGAGCAAGAATCCAAGGCCAGGGAAAAGCTGTTATAATAATCCAGGGGCGAGAGGCTGATGGCTTGGGTGAGGGCGGTCGCAGTGGAGGAGTTAAGAAGTGTTCGGATTCAGAATGTTTTTTAACTGTGGCGCTGATGGAGCCTGCTGATGGATTCGATGCCGAGTTGGGTTGGGTGGAAGGAGTAGAGAGGAATCAAGAATGACTCTGAAGTTCTTGGCTTGAGCAACTGGATAGACGGTGGCAACTTTTATTGATCTGGGGAAGATGGTGGCGGTGGGGGGCAGAGCATCAGATTTAAAGGCAGGAGGGAGAGTGGGAAGTCAACATTTATTTGAGAATGTTAAATTATATACCCCACATGCTATATCCAATAAGTAGTTGAATGTACAAGTTTTGCAGCTCAGGGGAAAGTGGGAGCTGGTCTCCCTCCTTCCTCCTCATTCTGACTTCTCTGCCCTACAGTGGATGTGCATGGAGGCAGGTTAAGCTAAGGCAAGCCACACATTTCCCTCAGCCAAGCATGACCAGTTGGGGGAACCAGGGAAGGGGTAGGGGACGTCTTTCCTCCATCATGGCCACTGCTCCCCAGCCCTGACATTCACCTGTGATTTAGGAGAGCAGCAGTCTGCAGAGAGAGTGGGATGTGCTGTACTGATCTTGCCTGCTTTTTGTTTTCCTTTCCTGCCAGCGTGGGACGACGGTAAAATCCGAGCCTTCGCCCCCGAGACAGGCCGGTTGATGTACGTCATTAACAATGCCCACAGGATCGGCGTGACGGCCATTGCCACCACCAGTGACTGTAAAAGGGTCATCAGCGGTGGTGGGGAAGGGGAGGTAGAATCTTTTTTAAAAAATAGCCCTCAATATGGTGCGACTACCTCATGAGAGATCACTTACTTGATTTTTTTTAAATATTTTATTTATTTATTTTTAGAGAGAGGGGACAGGAAGGAGAAGGAGTGGGAGAGAAACATCAATGTGTGGTTGCCTTTCATGTGTCCCCCACTGGGGACCTGGCCTGCAACCCAGGCATGTGCCCTGACTGGGAATCGAACTGGCAACCCTTTGGTTCACAGGCCCGTGCTCAATCCACTGAGCTACACCAGCTAGGGCATACTTGATTTTTTTTTTACCTGTTCTAGGAGTCAGGCAGGACCAAATTAAGATTTTGATGAGGTCCTAAAATACATCACAAATTAAAATTCTAAGAATATAAATCTGCATATAAATACACTTGTTCACAGAAAGGACCTTTAAGGTGCAGACATGAAAAAATTCTGTATGGAATTGAGCTAGGAATCCAAG
>PVKM010015739.1:0-27591 GCA_004027735.1 Carollia perspicillata
ATTTTTAGAGGAAGCAGAGGCATAAAGAGTTTGTATTATAGGTGTTGTGGGCAGCCATTAGGTTTTAAGTGAGAATTTGTTGGGGTCTGATTCTCATTTGAAAGGATGATTGGGACTGTTGTGTGTGAGGGAGCAATTAAAAGTATCTAGAATGAGATCATGGGGTGTGCAGGAGGGTATTGTCATGGATATGCAAAAAGATGGATCTTTGAAAGAAACAGTCTACAGGGTCTGATGATGAAATGGAAGATGGGGGTGAAAGAAAGAAAAAGAGAGAAGAAGGAAGGAAAGAAAGAGGAGAAAGGGGGAAAGAAAGAAGAAAAGGAAAAGAAAAGAAAAGAAGAAAAGAAAAGAAAAGAAAAGAAAAGAAAAGAAAAGAAAAGAAAAGGAAAAGAAAAGAAAAGAAAAGAAAAGAAAAGAAAAGAAAAGAAAAGAAAAGAAAAGAAAAGAGAAAGCTTATAAATTTCTGTCCCAGCCAACTAGATAGATGCCGGGGCTCATACTGGAAAGTTGAAGACTGGGAGAGGGGCAAACTGAGGGAATGGGAATTCAGGGATCTCTTTTGAGCTTGTTAGTTTTAAAATGCATATTGGAGCATTCCAAATAGATATGTCACATAAACAGTTGGGCATTCAACTTTGAAGCTCTGAAATATGTAAGGGCTACAGCTATAACTCTGGGAGCGAAGAGCACGTGATAGTATGTGAAGCTATAAGACTGGACACAGTACCTAAGGAGACAATGTAGTTGGAGAAAACAAGTAACTCCAGCTCTTGGATGGAACACAAGAGGTAGAGTTAACCTGGAAGACTGAAAATGGGTGGCCAATGAAATGACAGAAAAACCAGATGACCTTGGTACTACAGAAGGTGAGCAAAAGTGTCCCACAAGAGAGTCATCCATAAGGATTGCTGGCCCGTGAGGTCTGGCAGGTGCGAGCCTCAGGATGGCAACATGAAAGTCATTGATGACATGTGCATGAGCAGTCTAAGTGGAATGAATGGAAGGGACTGAAGCCTGAAAAGAGTAGGTTGAGAAGAGACTATGTGATGAAAAAGAGCAGAATATCTTTAAAAATTATTTTCAGTCATTTGGCAGTGTAGGCAACAGTGACATGGGAGACCAGCCAAAAGGAGAAATGGAGAAAAGGGAGTTTGTGTGCTTGTTTGTTTTTCTTCAAAGAAAAGTGTGGCTACATCAGTGTGTGCAGTAACAGGACTAAGCAAGAGAGAAGAGGTGATGTGAAAGGTGTCTACTGCAGGAGCACAGTCATGGAGAGGATGAAGAGATGGGATCCAAATGAAAGAATTTAGCTTTTGAAAGAACGTAGGGATGTTCGAGAAGGTTGTTTGTGTAATTACCTCACCTCTTTTAATTTATGTGCCATTACGTAAGACATCTCATCTGATTCTCTTATGATTCTTGTGTATTAGGTCATTCCCATTTCTGGAGGAGTGAAAATGTTTAGAAAGGTTGGACAACTTCTCCTAGAACATACAGTTAATGAATAGCAAATACAAACTCCAAACCTTTCTTGAAACTCCCAATGTAATGCTCTTCCCACTACGTGATACCGTGATGAAACCATCTCTCTAATGCGGACTCTGATGCAGCGTGGCAGCTATTCACAGTATATCCGGTACAAAGACGCACAGTTGCTTCAATGCCATTATTCCCATTTGGTGACTCAGTGATCGGCAATTGGTTTGGCAGTTTTAAGCTGGAAATCCCTGGAATCCCCTCATGTGGAAGTGTGATCTCCACATCATTTTATTTCAGAACGTAATGACTGTTGGAATCTAATAGGGTCATACTTACACTTGCAACTGAAGGTTTTATTAAAATACATTAAAACCTAGCCCCTTTGCTCAACAGCTTTAGTTCATATACGTGCTAAGCACTAACTGCCAATCTGTTACCATTTTAAAAGGAGTCCCACCCAATAAAATAACAGTAAAGTTAAATAACCTAGTTATTGAATTAATTTTTAAAAATTTAAGGTAGAAGTACCAACCTTAATCTATGGTGGTACAGTGCACAGGAATTTATTACCCTGCAGCCCAGAATGCCGTGCGTTCTAGCCTTAAGTCTGGTAAACACTCTTGGTAATCACCTCCAAGTTGTTTAATCTCTTGGTTTCCCCATTAATAAAATGAGGGTAATGACATTTATGCAGAAGTGTTTTGAGAAACAAATGTGATAGTCCAGTGAGATAACTTTGTAAACTGGGAGTACCTGTTGGTTGTAATTATTATTCTTATAACACAATGTGGCATGTTTAATTGTGTTTCTTAATGGGCATTGTGCACCAAATTCACTCTCCCTTCTGATAATAGTGCTTTATGGGTATTTAGATAAAAGTAAAGGAAAATTTCTTGCATAGGGACACCTCCCAATCAGCCTCTTCTGAAAAGCAGATCTCTAAAAACTGCATCAGTCCCATGTTCCCACGGAAGTATGTCCATCAGTGCTACCACAGTACTCCCTGCAGCCATGCATGTACTCAGTAACGAGTGTGCACTGGGGGTCTGTTATGTTCCAGACTCTGTAAGAACTAGAGAGCAGTATAGAAAAAGGATTGGGATGCATTTCCACCTCAGCAGCTCACAGTTTGAGAGTGTCTCCTCTGTATGAAATTATTTATTGATACATTGCTCCTGCTCACCCTCCACCCCTGTTACCAAATATGAGCTAGGGAATGCCAATACACTTCTTAGTCATCTTTGGTTTTCTTCATAACATATAGCACAATACATTGCTCATAGTAGGTGTTCAATAAATAATTATTAGATGAAGAAATATTTTGTAGTGTGTTTTTAAAATATATCAAGGTATACTAATGGACTAACAAGCAAGATGTTTTTTCCTTATAATATCTCTCTGGTTACATTTAACAGCAAGATAAAATTAGATCCCTTCCTTTTTTTTTTAAGAAAGAAAACCATGGCAACTGTGATGCTGAATGTTTCAGAGAGCACATTTTTTAAGGATGCTCTTTTTCTGAATTTCCCATGTTTGAGCTGCATGTTTCAATTGAAACTTTAATAAACAGTTTGCAGTACTAATAGCCATATAGACCACTGACTGTATCTATGAAGCAATAGAAACTCCCACATAGGACAGGATGCTGGATGAAATGCTTGAAGAAAAAAATAAATGTATTAAAAATCCAGTGAATAAATTTTAAATGGTTACCCCCTGGAAATGACTGAACATTAACCTTTCTTTGTTTTTTGTACCTGTATTTATTATAAAACCTTGGAGATTGTTCTAATGTTTCATATCAATATTTGCTGGAGATCACTTTTTTCTCTGTGAGGAAATCAACTTTACAGTGCTGTCTTCTAAATTAAAGAATGGGCCTTTTATTTTTTTTCTTTTTACAGAATGTTATCAGTGAATACTATCACAGTTTTTTCTAAAAGTATTTTTACTGAAGTAATGATTAAAGTATAACTCAGTGCCTCAGGAACACTGACTAATATTATGTTAATCAACTTGACTACTAAAAAAATAAAGAGGCTGATAGTTTAAATCTAGTTGGTACATGATTCATTTGAACTATCAAAGAAGAAAATGTACTTTATCCAGGACCAAATTTAAAACAAATAAAATTCTAGCAAAACATCCTAGAAACAACTTTTAAAAATTTACAGGCTATACCTTTAGAAAAATCCAGTTTTGTTTCTGTTAAAATGTGTAAATTAGCCTTTAATTCATAGCATCCATATTGATCAACATGTATTGAATGCATACTCTATGCAAACCACTAAAGTAATGTCAAGATAGGTAAAGCATATTTCTGCTTTAAGAGAGTTCGTTGGAAGAAATAAGTCATTCGGACATAATGGCAATGTACAAAACAAGTGCTATAAATGCCATTGGTATTCTAGGGAAGGAGAGATGGATGACTTCTGGCTAGGTTCGGACAGGTACAAAGAGGTGGGAACAGGAGGATGGAGAAAAACACACTACAAGAAACACAAGTATCTTTTGGAAGGAACAAGAAGTTCAAATTGACTCCAGAGTCGTCTACATAAGAACTACTCGGTAAATCCGGATACACGCATTGGGGCTAGGTGGCAAAGGCCTGGAGGTTCAGATTATTTAAATGGAGTTTAATGATTTTTTCAGAAGCTGTAAGTGAGCAGTTCCATAACTAATCTGCAGATGGGCAACAATTTTTATAAAGAACAAGCTCTAAATCTGAGGCTGAAGTCACTTGATTTGCGAGCAACATTGAAATATATTGATTGGTTTGGTCTGTGTTTTTCCAGCCTGCACATTTAGGCCACATTAGGGTATTTATTCTGGGTTATTGAAGGGGCATGAATTATTGTTTCTCAGACAAATTTGCAATAATTGATCTTATAGGTGTTTGAAATGATATATTTGCTTACATACTTATTCCCTCTTGAGTGCTCTATCTTCCATGTACACTTTCCCCTCCTCTATTATTGTTTCTTACACAAATCTGCACCAGAAACCAAAATTGTGATTTCTATAGAGAGATTTAAGGACTGATGCACAAATACTCAGAAGCCTGTTTCATAAAAACAATAAAACCTTCCTTCTTGCCAAGAAAAAAGGTGTGGGGAAGGATGGGGGACAGATGGGAAGAAGACTGATCTGGGGGAGTTTGAAGGAAAAATAAGCAGAAGGTAGGAGGGAAGGAGGCAAGGAAAAAAGGTTGAGAGAGAGGGAGAGAGAACGAGTACCTTCTAGAAGACGTGGTTACAAAGATAAGTTTATACATTTATATGTGTTTAAGAGGTATAAAATACATGTGGAAGAAATAGGTAATGCTACTGTAGGTAGGTCATGCTAAAAATGTTACTAAGTGTATTCATACTTCAGTATTCATTGGCTTCAAACCTCCCCAAACATGGTACTTGTTGCATTTTGACGGGAAAAAATGTTTCAGCACTCAGTGCTTGCTTGCTCAGAACTCATCACACTTGTTGGAGCTGAGTCATGACACCACCTCACCAGACAGAATTTCATGTAGGAAAAGTTCGTTTGGTATTCATCAGTGTGGGCATTCATCAGGAGTTTCAGAACGAATTAACAATGAGTACTGAGGTACCACTGTATACCCAATTACAAATAGTGCGACACATTTTAGCCACTGGTGCTTGAACTAAAGAGTTCAGAAAAGATACCTGGGACATGTCACGAAAAGTTTGGAATGGCTCACCCAGCCACATTTCCCGTTTATATTTTTGCAGTCTATTTTAAGACTAAATATGAATCAGAGATCCTTAAAATCAAGTATCTTGAGCCTTAAACAATTTTGAAGAGCTTCACACTTCTTTTGCTTCACAGATAGCACTGAACCAAGATGGGGATATATAATTTCCATAATATTCATCAGAATCAAGCTGTATTTGGAATTTAGCCATACTATGATATATAAGTTTTACTCAAAATTGCATATGACACTTAGAAAATTGTGCAATGCATGTGTGGGGTGTTGGGGTTGTGCTACAATCATTTCCAAATCTCTGCTACTGAAATGAAGTTATTGGTATAGATGCATATCCCAAGTGTCCATCCACCAGACATGTTAATTCAAGGACTGAAGTTAACTTTTACTCAATTCATATATGGGACAAAAACATAAGATACAGTAAGGGCCAAGGTAGATTTTTCCTCACTACTCCAACTAGCCATAGTAATGGTCCAAAGATATATTGGATACCAACAATTACTCCAAGAGAGTAAAAAAAACAAACAAACAAAAAAAAAAAAAAACAGGGCCTTGATCAAAGTAAAGCTGTGTAGTTGGGGTCTATGATTACCAGCCCTGATAATCTTCTTCATTATTAAGCATAACACACAACTGATCAGTGTAAATCACTGGGGAAATATCATTCTAGTATTAAACTTTTGCAAATTAATATCCAAGATGGTTGTTACTGAAAGTATTGGAATGTGATTTCACTAATAAAATAATATAGACCATCACAGTAGATTTCTTGACATGTCCACATTTGACCTCAACCTTTTCTAATGACACAAATATGTACAGATAAGGAGGAAAGTACCTCAAAGATTAGAGCCATATGTTGTTTTCTTTCTTCCTTTATTGTCCTTAAGAATTACTAAGGAAGGGATCCAAGATGGCAGCAGAGTAGGTACAAGTTACACTCACCTTCTCCAAGGACCAAACTGGAATTACACTAAATTATGGAATAATCAACCTGAATAACCAACTGAAGACTAGCAGAGTAGAAGTCTTGTAACCAAGGATTTACAGAAGAAGCCACACTGAGACTGGTAGGAAGGGTGGAGATGTAAAAAAGGCTGTCCCATCACCCATGTGTGGTGGTTGAGAATATGGAGGGATATCACAGCTGCAGAGTTCCTCCTGAGGAACAAGGAGTCTCAATTCCAGGCCAGGCTCCCCAGCCAGGAGCACCAGAACTGGGAAAAGGAGCTCACATAACATCAGGCTGTGAAAAATCAGTGGGGATTCTGTGTGCTAAGGAAAGACAGCAGTCTGCTAGAAATCCAATACCCTCTTAAATGGCCAGTATACAAAATCTCATTCTCAGGCACTCATCCACAGCAACAGCTAAAGGAAGGCAGCTCTGAGCAGACTAGAGTCATACAGGAAAAAATTGGGTAGTGTGGCTCTAGGGAGGGCCTGTGGGGATAGCCACCAAGGTCTCTCTGCTTAGGCCTTCTCCCATGCCACTTATAAATGCCATCTTTACTGGGTCAAGCACTTCCCTCCACATAGCATTAGCATGCAGGAATGTACTAACCCCCCCCCCAAAAAAAAAAAAACACTCCTTGTAGCTCCATCCTGACAAGTTCATGCCCTTTAGAGGAGTCAGCTTATTGAGGCCAGCCTGGACCCATGATGCAGACTTTTTGAGGAGGTCTGGGCAGACTCAGATGTCAGAGATGGACATATGAAGAGACTGAGTTGTTTGGCTGGAGGATGGGGTCATTAACTGCCCCCCAACATCTGACCCACACTGTATCCCCTGCAAGATCCACTCATTTTATACTCCTGACTCCCAGCAGCTCCACCCTTCCATGTTTGCACCCTATAGAAGAGTCAGATGGCTGCTGCCAGCCTGGGCTCACAGTGTAGACTTTCTTGGAAGTCTACACCATGAGAAGATCAAGGCATACTCTGAGAGAGATTGAGTTGTATAGCTCTAGGTTAGGGACATCTTTCCCTCACATGCCTGACTACCACCACCATTCCTGTGCATAATCCTCCCTTCAGACAACTGAATCTTGGTCTGTTTTGGCCTGATGAACTTTGCTGGTCTCAACCTGATGCTTCCCTGAGACCCTACTCCATCACAAAGGTAAACAGGTACCCAGCAGCAGGTGGCAACTGGCCTTGATGTACCTTGAGAGGCCTCAGACTCAGCAGTGGTGCTGAGTTAGAATCGGTATCAATCTGGTGAACACCACTCACCCCTACTTGATGATTCACTGAGAACCTACCTAATGAATCTTGCATACTTCCAGAAGTTCTTTCAGTGACTGAGCCTAACAGGCAGCCAGGAGGAAGAGGTAGATCTTGAGATGCTTTGGGCCTTTTGTTGACTTGTCCCTAGGTTAATACTGCTAGAAGCTGGCCTTAATGCACAGCTTGGTCTCTCCCATGCACACCCAGGCCACTAGAGGCAGCTACAAACTATGGATTGCTTTGTAACCCCAAACAGCCCATGGCTGGTCACAAACAGCACCCGACATTGACCCACAGTGGAGGCCCTCCCAAGAGGCCCCAGAAGCAATCCACCCAGTGGCAGACTTGGGACCCCACCACAGCCTGATACAATTAGCTCCACAAGTGGCACACCGAAGGAGGATCTCAATAGTCACCAGCTGCTGCTGGGGTGAATTCCCTTTGTGACATCAACACTTGCATGCAGCTTATACACTGTGGTCAAGGTCATTTCTCATAGCCAGGCTAAGGGGTCAATCTGTCCATGGGCAGACCAACATCAATCAAGATTCAACTACAATAGGAGGGTTCACATACTCATACAAGGGACATTTCTGGAGCATCTAGCTCATGTGATCAGGGCAACCGTGTCACTGAGCCCTCCCAGACACCTACTACATAAGGCCACTGTGCCAAAGCTAGGAGACATAGTAGATCTACCTAATACACAGGAACAATACAAACAACTACCAAAATAGGAAGACAAAGAGACATGCTCCAAATGAGGAACAGAAGAAATCCCCAGAAAAAGAACTAAATGAAATGCAGGCAAGAAATCTACCAGATAGAGTTCAAAATGATGGTTATTAGGATGCTTAAGGAACTTAGGGGAGGAATAAATAAACTCAGTAAGAACTTAAAGAGCAAGCATGAAAAAATGAGAGAGAAGCCATAAAAAAGGACTAGTCAAAAATGAAAGAGTGCAATATCTGAAATGAATAAACTAGAAGGAATCAACAGCAAGTTAAATGAACCAGAAGATCAAATCAGTTATTTGAAAGACAGGGTAGCAGAAAACACACAATCAGTTTGGCAAAAAGAAAAAGGGAAAAGGAAGATAGTTGAAGAGACCTCTGGGGCAACATTAAGCAATAACATCATCTACATCATGGTGATACCACAAGGAGAAGAGAATGCAAGGGATCAAGAATCTACTTGAAAACGTTATGACTGAAAATTTTCCTAACTTGGACAAGGAAATAGACATACACATCCAGGAAGCACAGGGAGTTACAAACAAGATGAATCTGAAGAGGTCCACTCCAAGACACATCATAATTAAAATGGCAAAGGTTAAAGATAAAGAGAATATCTTAAAAGCAGCAAGAGGAAGACAGTTAGTTTCCTCCAAGGGAACTCCCATAAGACTATCAGTTGATTTTTCAAGAGACATTTCAGGCCAGAAAACATCGCATATGAAATATTCAAAATGGTGAAAAGCAGGGATCTACAACCAAGACTACTCTACCCAGCAAGGACCTCATTTAAAATGGAAGTAGAAATAGCTTTCCAGACAAGAAAAAGCTAAAGGAGTTCATTACCACCAAACCAGTTTTACATGAAATGTTAAAGGGATTGTTTAAAGAAGGGGGGTGGGGAGAGGAACATAATTATAAAGAACAAAATGGAAATAAATAGGTATATATTAATAATCACTTTATAGTAAATGGATTAAATGTTTCAGTCAAGAGGCGTAAGGTAGCTGAATGGATAAGAAAACAAGATCGCATATATATACTTTCTACAAGTGACCCAGGTCAGAATGAAAGACTGAAAGTAAAGAAATGAGACAAGACATTTCATGCAAATGGAAATAAAAAAAACTGGGGTTGCAATACTTGTACCGGAGAAAATAAATTTTAAAACAAAGGCTAAATGAGAAACAAAAGACATTACCTATGAGAAATAAATCAATTCAACAAGAGAATAAATCTTTTATAAATATTGATGCACCCAACACAGGAGCACCTAAATATATAAAGCAAATCTTGGTGGATATAAAGGGAGAATCAACAGTAGTATAGTCATAGTAAGAAAGTTTAACACTTCATTGACATGAGTGGATAGATCTTTCAAACAGAAAATCAATATGAAAACAGTGACCTTAAATGGACACCAGATCAGAAGGATTTAATTAGTATCATCAGAGAGTCTTACCCCAGAGGAATAGAATATACATTTTTTCAAGTGCACATGGAACATTTTCTAAGATAGACTGCATGGTAGGACATGAAACAAGTCTCAATAAATTTTAAAAAATTGAAATTGTATCAGCATCTTCTACCAAAATGGTATGACACTAGAAATTAATCACAAGATATAACACACAAAAACATGGAAGCTAAATAACATGTTACTAAACAATGAGTGGGTTAACACTGAGATCAAGGAAGAAATCAAAGGCACCTTGAAATAAATAAAAATGAAAACACAACAACCCAAAACCTATGAGACACAGTGAAAGCAGTAAGAGAGAAATTTATAGCCTTACAGGCCTACCTCAAGAAACAAGAAGAATTTTAAATGAACAACCTAGTCTTATACCTAAAAGAACTAGAAAAATAACAACAAACATAACCCAAAGAGAGTAGAAGGAAAGAAATAATAAAGATCAGAATGGAAATAAACAAAAGAGGCTAGAAAATAATACAAAAGGTTAGTAAAACCAAGAGCTGGTCCTTTTAAAAAAATAAACAAGACAAATAAACTTTTAACCAGACTCATCAAGCAAAAAAAAAGTGAGGACCCAAATAAATAAAATCACAAATGAAAGGAGAGAAGTAACACCACAGAAATGCAAAGGATTGTAAGAAAATATTATGAACAACTGTATGACAACAAATTGGACAATATGGAAAAATTGATAAATTCCTAAAAACATACAATCTTCAAGAAGAAACAGAAAATGTGAACATATCAATTACAACTAATAAAATTAAAGCAGTAATAAAAAATTTCCAACAAACAGAAGTCCTAAACTGGATGGCTTCACAGGTAAATTTTACTGAACATTCAAAGAACTAACATCTCTCTTACACTATTCACAAAAAACATTCAAGAAGAGGAAACACTCCTAAACTCATTTCATAAGTTCAGCATTATCCTAATTCCAAAACCAATTAAAGATACTATAGAAAAAGAAAATTATAGGCCAATATCCCTGATGAACACAGATGCTAAAATTCCCAACAAAACACTAGCAAACAGAATTCAACAATGCATTAAAAAGATTACACACCATGAACAATTGAGATTGATTCCTGGGATGCAAGGTTGGTACAATATCCACAAATCAATTAATGTGATACATCACATAAACATAATGAAGGATAAAAATCATTATATTAATAGATGCAAAGAACACATTTGACAAAATCCAGCACCCACTTATGATAAAAAACTTTCAGCAAAGTGGGAAGTAAAGGGATCATATGTCAACATAATAAAGGCCATATATGACAAACATGCAGCTAACAAGATACTTAACAGGAAAAAAAACAGAAGTGTTTTTCTTTATATCAGGAACAAAAATGGTTTGTCCACTTTTTCCACTCTTATTTAACTTAATACTGGACATCCTAAAACAGCAATCAGACAAGAAATAAAAGGCTTCCACATTGGAAAGGAAGAAGTGAAACTGTCATTATTTGCACATGACATGGTACTGTATAAGAAAACCAACCCTAAAGATTCCACCAAAAAACAACTAGAACTGATAAATGAATTCAGCAAAGTAGCAGAATACAAAATGAACATTCAGAAGTCAGTTGTATTTTTATATACCAATAGTGAACTATCAGAAAAGGAAACTAAGAAAACAATGCTGTTTATAATTGCATCAAAAATAAAAATAAAAATAAAGTACCTAGGGACAAATTTAACCAAGGTTGTAAAAAACTTGTGCTTAGAAAATTATAAGCACTGAAAAAAGAAATGGAAGAAAATGCATGTAAATAGAAGCATATGCTGTGCTCATGGATAGGAATAATTAACATTGTTAAAATATCTATATTACCCAAAGCAATGTATAGATTCAATGCAATGCCTATCAAAATACCAAGGTCTGATTTTACAGAACTAGAACAAATAATCTAAAACATCTCTATAGAATGACAAAAGACCTAGAATAGCCACAGCAGTTTTAATAAAGAAGAACAAAGTTGGAGCCATCACATTCTGATACTGAATTATACCTCAAGGCCATAGTAATTAAAACAGCATGGTACTAGCATATAAACAGACACATAGATCAGTGGAATGGAATAAAGAACCCAGAAATAAGCCATACTTATATGGCCAATTAATGTTTGACAAAAGACACAAGAACATACAATGGAATAAAGACAGTTTATTCAATAAATGGTGCTGGGAAAATTGAGCATATACACAAACATGAAAAAAAAACGACACTAGGAGCCATCCCTTTCAGTGAGGGGCCTCATACTGACCATTACAAGCTCCTAAACTCTGTCAGCCAGGGAACCTTTGCCAAAGTGAGGTTTGCCCAGCACGTTCTCATCAGGACAGAGGTGACTGTCGAAGTCATCAATCGGTGGGGCTCCTCCAGACTTTTTTGAGAAGTCCACTGTATGAAGGGCTTGAATAACCCAAATATAAAGTTATTTGAGGTGCTTTCCCCAAGGAAACATTATTCCTTGAGGAAACATTATTCCTCGGCCACAGGACTGAGAAGGAGACCCCAGGCATGGTCCAGCAGCTGGTGTCGGTGGTAGAGTACTGCCACCAAAGGGGCATTTCCCACAGGGACCTAAAGCCAGAGAACACATTTTTAGATGCTGAGCTGAATGTAAAACTTGCATACTTTGGCCTCAGTTGTGAATTTATCGGCCATACGCTCAGCACAGTCTGTAGCACCCTCTCATGTCACCCCAGAGGTCTCATGGTGCCAAGCGTATGATAATTGATTGATTTTTGAAGGCTCGGGGTGGTTCTGTACAGGATGGTGACAGTAAGTTTCTGTGAGGACTTTTTCTGTGAGGACTTTTTCTGTGAGGACTCATTCACTGGAGAGGACTTTTGGGAACTGAAGCAGCAGCTAACTGAGTAGGCACATCCATCTACTATACTTTAGGTCAAAATCTTTTTAAAAAATGATGCTTGACCCCAGCAAAAGAAGACTCTTGGAAGATATAATGCAGGACCTAAGGCTCAACATGGGCCAGGAGGAGGAACTCAGGCACTATGGTGAACCACCCTGTGGTGACATGGACCCCCAGGTAACAGAGATAATGAGGAACTGGGGATCAAGAGGGATGAGACCCAGGACTCAGGGACAGGCAGAAAGTACAACAATTTGATGGGCATGTACCTAATGTTGAGAACCACGAAAACCAAGATGAAGGGCTGTATCATCAGGGTAAGGCCCTGCCTCCAACAGTTGTAGTCCTTCCCCAACCTGTGAGGTTCAGCCTGCCAGCCCCCTCGCCAGTCTGGAATTGAGGGTGACTATTTCCCTATCCAGCCTGGAGTCAAGGATCACCATTCCTTTGCCAGGGGCCTGGGGGGTCCCACTCCTCCCAAAGCAGCAGCAGTGGTGTTGGAGCCCCAAAGGGAACCAACAAGGAAAACTTCCTCTGTGCAGGGCAGCCTGATGGTAGGACCCCAACCTTTCCCTCTGGCAACAGCCAGGGCTGGCAGAGGTTGGCTAGAACGGTCTTTAGTTTCATACTAAGACTCATGTACTGTAGGCCATCCACCAAGAAACAGCATGTCAAAAGGACAAGAGTCAAGTCATTATAATTTCTAAAATTGTAAACAACCAAGGCGGAGCCACAGTCAAAGACTCTGGGGAGGTCAAGCCACACTCTCTGCATTTTAAATGCTGAACTTGAAGGTGCTAAGCTCCAGGGAGGTCAGCCACTCGGTGAGTAAGATGAGACCTAAACAATAGGAGGTAAGAGCAGTGACGGAAATACCCGCTGTGTGTGCAAGGACCCTGGGTGAGAGACTTGGCCCAGTGGACAACAGGTGTGCAAACTGCTGTGGCAATTCTCTGCTGGGGGTTCACATCAGGAGGGTATCTGGCATCTCTGTGGCCTTCAGAAGCATCTTACCCAAAATACCTGCTGAGCTTACAGGAAGGCCTGGAGCCCCCTGTGGGGTCAAGAAGAGACATTGCCTTCCCTGCAGATCCACCCCTGTGTCCCTGCCTGGATGAAACTTTAGATACTCAATTGTTTTTCCTGGGCTCCCCATTTCCTCCCCTGTTCTTTTCTTCCATGTTTGTGGAGGTTCTTACTAAAGTATTCGGTTCTCTCAAACTGTGTAATAAACTTGGTGCTCCAGAAAGATGTGTTGGATACTCTGTTTTTCACCCTCCTTGCATGAAATTGGGGCTGTGCATCTTCAAAGGAAAGAAAAAAAGAATTGCCGGGTCTGACTTATTTCACTTGGCATAATACCCTCTAGGTCTTATCCACATTGTCACAAATAGTAAGATTTCATTTTTTCTTATAACTGATATACCACTACTTTTTTATTCACTCATCTACTAATGGACACTCAGACTGCTTCCAAATCTGGGCTACTATAAATAATGCTGCAATGGACAAAGGGATGTATGTATCATTTGGAATTATTTTGGGTTTCTTCAATAAATACCTTGAGGTAGTTATGCTGGATCATAAGATAGTTCTATTTTTAATTGTTTGAGGAATCTCCACACTGCTTTTCACAGTGGGTGCACCAATCTACATTCCCACCAACAGCGCACGAGGGTTCTCTTTTCTCCACATCCTTGCCAACACATGTTTGCTGACTGATTAATAATAACCATTCTGACAGGTGTGAAGTAATATCTCATTGTGGTTTTAATTTGCATTTCTCTGAGGATTAGTGACTGAGCACCTTTTCATGTCTATTGGCCATCTGTACGTCTTCTGTGGAGCAATGTCTATTGAGGTCCTCAGCCCATTTTTTTAATTGGATTGTTTGGTGCAAGGGAGGGGTTGGTGTTAAGTTGTTTGAGTTCTTTATGAATTTTGGATATTATCCCTTATCTGATATATCGCTGGTGAATATCATCTTCCACGCAGTAGGTCATCGTTTTGTTGATGGTTTCCCTTGCTATGCAAACACCTTTTAGTTTGATGCAATCTCATTTGTTTATTTTATCCTTTGTTTCCCATGCAAAGAGAGATAAATACCATACGATATCATTTATCTAAAAAACAAAACAAACAGACTCATAGATACAGAGAACAAAATGATGGTTGCCAGGTGGGAGGGGATTATGGAGGCTGGGTGAAAGGGGAAGGGATTAAGAAGAACAAATTGGTAGTTACATGATAATCGTGGGGGTGTCAAGTAGTCATAGAGAATGCAGCCAATAAAATTATAATAATTATGTATGGCACCAGGTGAGTACTAGACTTACCTGGGGAATCACTTTTTAAGTTATATGAATGTCTAACCACTATGCTTTACACCTAAAATTAATATAATATTGAATGTCAGGTGTAATTAGAAAGGAAAAAAAAGAATTATTGGGTCTAATGTCACAGCATTTTAAAGGTTTTCTATAGGCAAACTGCTGTCTTTCAGACAAACAAATGAAAATAATCGACAACATTAACATAATCATAAGTTTTGAAAAGCTACTGAAGACTTTGTTGTCAGTCCAGCTCTTTTCTCACTGTTATCATTCTCGGCCCTTCTTGCTTGAATTTTGTTCTTTTGTTTGTATAAGTCTGCTATTGGCTCTCCTATTCTACAGAGGAAGGACGTACCCTCAGGCTAGGAGGTGGTGAGTGGAAGTTTCAGGGAGGAAGTAGCAACCCAGGTTCTGCTAGTGACCAACACCATGAGTTGGATAAACAACTTAACCTCTCTATCCTTTAGTTTCTCTGAAAAATGTGATGCTTATTCCTGTTTACCCTACAGAGTTGTTTCCGGGACAGAATTTGACAGGTGAAAGAGTTTTCAAAAATAGGACCAACCACACTACATAATTTTAAGATTTTAGGACTTTTTTTTATTTTGAAACTAATCTGGAAGCAGAGATAGTATGCAGAAACTTTTGAATCAAAAGGCTGCCAGTTAGTTTTTGAACAATAGTGATTTAGGAAAATGCCTTGTGTTCTTATAATATACAGTATTGATGTCATTGCTACAAAAATATTAATACAGCAGAACCAAGGTAAATATGTAGTTCCATATTAATGAAAGGTTGACGGTCATGTCCTTGTGCTTTCAAGTGAGGTCTGAACAATAGTTATCTTTGAAATGGTTTAAACTTGAGATTTTCATTACTAATGGAAGAAACAAGTTGAGGAAGCACTGTGCTCACAACATTTCTGAAAGCTTTTCAGGGGAAGCAGCTGTGGTTTCTTTAGACTCCCAAGTCTATTATGCAGGTTAGCAGTATATTTTATAATGAGTTCTAGACCACCTGCCTTTCTCGGGAAATTAATATCAAGATGGATTTTTTTTTGTCTTTTTTGTCCTCGATGGCTGTGTATAAGGTTTTTCTGTTTAGTCAGTTTGGGTAACCCATAAAATGTTCATTCAATGTTGTTCAGCTATAGATGATTATTTTTAAGACATTGCATAAATGTGTTTTCAACAAATGGTTGGTGAATTTTGAGAGTGAAACATACACTTCCTTAGTAAAGCACTCAGCAGATAAGATATATACTGTTTTACTTTAGGGCAATAAGTGCCTCTAATGAATAAAACAATGTTTTAAATAATTTTGACTTTAGCCTTAAACCATTGGAATTTCAAAATGTTTTCATTATTTTTCTTCTTCTAACCCCTACAGGAGTTTCGGGGGAGAAATCAATGGATTCAGGAAGCAGTGGGAGTTTGGAGAATACAGGAAATGCAGTCTATCCTGATCAGCTGGTTCCAAAGATAAACACAAGCAAGAAAATGTCCTCTTCGGCAAACCCACCCAGCATCCTGGAAATATCACAGGGGATTAAGAAAAGCTGTGGAGGTAAACAGGTAGAAATCACAGTCGAAAGAGTAAAAATGACAAAGAGCATCAAAGAAAAACAAAACAATGATTTAGAGAAACTGTCCCTTAAAAGGAAGGCAGAAGGTGAAGAAAAGCCAGCTGGGAGGAAAGAGGCAAAAGTCATGGAACTTGACTGTCCATTGGTCACCTTGCCTCTGCCTCACATCCCCTTGAAGAACATCATGGACGTGGAGGTGAAGTTGGTCTATGTCGACGAAGAGGATGTGAGCTATGAGTTTGTGGAGGCCTTTACGGCCACTGGGATTCGGCCGGCAGGCCGAGAGGCTGAAATAGTAGACTCTTTGCACGTACCTAATTTCAACTTCCTGCCTGAGATTGACAAATGGCTTCAGGTAGCCTTAAAGGACGCCAGCCTGTGCTACAGACAAAAGAAATACGCTGTGGCGGCGGGACAGTTCAGAACAGCACTGGAGGTATGGGATTAGAGGAAATATAGGTTGGTGAGAGGAAGCTGCGAGATGAAAGTTGTGATTACAGTGAGCAGCTCTGACCATACTGCAGGGAATAGTGATCATGGGGTGAAAAATACTGAATGATAGGAGGATTATGTGGTTCCCCGTTTACATAAAGCAAATGAGATGTGCCTGCAAATTGAAATACTTGTGTACAGTTGACATGCAGAAGTCACCCCAAAAGCATACGTCATGCCTTTTCTCTGATAACAAACCTTGAAGTGAATGATAACATATATAAAAGTGCAATTGGTTTTGTAATTTAGATGTACACCTATAAAAGCCATAACGTTTTATTACAGTGGTGGTGAGCAGAATATAGATTCTCTAGAAATAGGCAGTTAATGAGTATACAAATTGTCCCCTTTTGATGTAGTCTTCATGATTAAATGTAGCCATCTTTTTAGCATGAGCTGATAATTTATACAGGATGCTTATTAAACAAAATAAAACCATTTTACTTTATCATCAAACTTCATTTTCCTTCCCAGTCCAGTGAGCTTTATGAGTAATGATTTTTTTCTCTCCACAAGCAGGTAAGGTAGTCAATATCTTGGTATAAAGAAATAGCCTGTGGACTAAAATAAACTTGAGAATCACTGCTGAAACACAAAAGAGTAGTAGGAAAAATTGCTTCATCTCATGACTCACTGAGCCTATAAAAGGATCCAGGTGTGTAACTAGAAGTCCCATTGGCCTGGCAAAATGGGGGAAATGCATATTTCATTAACTACAAAAAAAAATAGTGCATGATCTATACATGCCTGGTGGCTGCCAGAGATATAATAAATGAGGTGATGCAGGGTTCCTTCCCTCTAGCAGTCTGATGAAGGAGACAAACCAATAAACAGTGAAACAAAGATGGCATATATGAGTAACAATTGATCCACCACAGGACAGAGGGCAGGGGAAGGAGTCAAATGTGAGAGGTTTGTGATGTAGATTTAAAGAGTAAAGTATTTCCACTGTTACTTGCAGGTAAAAATGACTACATCTACAATGAATTATTAATGGATGGTAGGAGACAGTGGTGCCCTTAAATATTTAAAAAGAAACTCTAAGCACAAAAAGGGAGGCCCAAAGAGATATGAAATGGTGAGGTAGATCACAAATACATACATCTATAAATGTCTCTGTCCATAAAGGGTTATTTATACAAAGAAGAGAAGAGTGATGTATTATGTAAAAAATACCCACCCCCTCCAAAAATGAAGCTATCCACAAACTACTGAGAACCCTCTGCTATTCTTTGAGCTAAGGACAAGAAGCCTCTGGCTGAGAAAGTGACGTTAAAGAAAGACTTCAGGAGGACCTCAGGGAGCCTCTGCTAGGGCCATTTTCAGCTGGCCCCTGACCCCAGGGAGTGGGGAGGGCAAGGTTAAAGGTGTAATTTTACAAATTAAAAAATAACCATTTGGGCAATGAAAAAAGAGAGGTATAAATAGGAAAGGATTAAACTTCAAATCAAGCCTAGCTAGAAGGAAAAGATACCTGCATTAACTGAAAGAAAATATCTGGTTTTTCCATAAAGCCCAATGTTCAAAACCGTAAAAATTGAGTCAGGTTTTAATGACCCCAAAATATACTTGTACCGGAAAAAACGTGTATTCTGACTCTCTTATGAACATTCATTCTCTACCTCCCGTCTCTCTCTCTTTTCCTCTCTCTCTCTCTGCCCACCCCCTCCCCAAAGTTTTTAGGTAAGTGTTGGATGCTGACACTAATTACTGGTAATTAACAAAGGTAATTATTTTGAGACCAAAACTTAGCTTAGACATCTGGTCTAGCTTTTGTCTCATCTTGGGAATTAATTTTGAAATCTTACCTAGAATGCCTCTTAATAAGCCAAAACCACTAGGAATAGAAAAGATTTTTAACCTTGTTAACCCTTTCTTCTCCTGAATTAACTTATCCTAAGTTTAATTTCTTCAATACTTAGTGTCCTCAGGTATTATTTAATGCATCTCTCTCTTTCCCTTAAGTCGCAGCATGGTTTTGAGTAAGAGAGGATAGACGACAGAGACTGAGGCATAATGATAAGACTCGTCCCCGAAAGATAGATGCATCAATGAATGTTTGAATGTGTAAAAGTTTAGGTTAAGTTTGGCTGCAAGTGACAGGAAAAAAAACATATAGTGTCTAAAGTAAGAGAGAAGTTTATTTTTTTCTTTCACATAAATGTAGATAGAGAGGTAGAGAGGGGCATGTATGGTAAGATCACCAGGGTGCCTGATTCCGTCTCATTCTTTAACATGCGGCTTTGACCTCATGATCCAAAATAATAGCCCCAGTTGGTACCATTGCATCCACATTCCAGACAGGCAGAAAGGGAGAAAAGGAAGGACAGAGGCACATTTTGTCTCTATAAGCATACTTCATAGAAGGTGCACACACAATTTTCGTTTTTTTCTTCATGGACCCAAATGTAATGATGTGGCCCCATAAACCTCCAAGAGAGACTGAAAATGCTGTCTGTATTCCACATGCTCCTAATATTCAGGAGGCCCATTACTGAGGAAGAGGGTAGAAGAGATATTAAAGGATAACTAGCAACCTTCCATTAGAACGCTTGTTACTCGGAGGCATTGTGAGCATACAAAATGCTTGCCAAATGGATGGTATAAAGACAGCTCTTTGGAATATACAGAAGACTGATTATGCATAAAGTTAACACCACAGAAAAAGAAGGAGAAAAGTAAAAATTAGGAAAGGCTCTGGAGATTTGTGAATATTTATTAATTGACATGATACTTTCCAATGCATCTAATAATCCCTTTAGGAATATACTGTTTATATGTTAGTTTCCTTGTGCTCTGACAAAGTATTAACTCATTTTGTTCATATAATGTAGACATTAACCAGATACATACGTTTATGGTAATGTTTTATAATGATTCACATAAAATAGTATGCAATGACTAAAAAGACAATAGTTTAGCTTCCAAAAAGCAGGCAATTTAATCTCTTAGGATTTCAGAACACAAGAGGAATTTATTAAATGTGCTTAATGAAACTTATTTTGCTGTGTTTTCTTTTTACTGTGTAAAGTTAAACCAGTTGCGTAGGTAAGATCAGTCCTTTGCTCTATAACCAACTCATAAATCTTTGTTATGTCTTACTAAATTCAGTAATTTGCTCTTGTGTCTGTATTCACCTCAGAAGTCACACTAGTAGGGCAAAGGTATAAGCTAAAGATAGAAACACAAAATCATATTAAATTACATTTTCATGCCTAGATGCTATTCCCTGTAAATTTTGGAGGGCAAGTATATAAATTCACCCACCATAAAAAATAGTAGGGGTTATCTACAAGGAAATATGTCAGACACTGTCCTCATGTGCTTGTATTTGCATATTAGGCAATACACAGTACTTTCAATAAATTGCTTAAATTAGTAAAAAGGAAAAAACTAGCTAATAAACATTTGTATTGCACTTTCTTAGAAAGGATAATAGTTACTAATAAAAACCTACAGAAAAACCTAAAGATGTGGGAATGTACTAATCAGATTTTCTTGTCACTTGTAGGAAAAACACTCATTATAAAAGATTCTTCTAAGTTTGCGGCATGCAACCTAAACAATATCATCATTTCAACCTTACTTGTAGAAGTGAATTAGAATTAAATCTATACATACCCTTCAAAATTCACAGCTTCAAACAATCCCACTGAGCCAGCCAAAGAAGACAGAACACAGCTTATTCCTTACCAAATGGAACTTTCAATTCTGATTTCATCATGTAGGAACCCCTTGAGGTACTAATATATTTTTTTAATATCTTGGTACTTCAGTCACTGATCTGTGAAGTTAGAGTAATAACTCACATTTATGGAGCTCTTCCTACAGGTCAGATACTGTATTTTACATTCTGCGAATGTTTACACTTATTATTCCATTTCATTCTCACAACAAGCTTACGAGATGGGACTATGACTCTCCCTGTGTTACGAATGAGAAAATCAGGGAAGACGGGTTAAGTAACTTGCACGAGGGTCAACGGCTAGAACGGACAGAGGCGGGAGCCGAACCAGGGTGATCTGCCCCGGAGCTCACCAGCTTAACCACTCTGCCTTTGCTACACTAAGTGAGAGTTTGTTGGAAATCCAGAATTTTAGACTGTGCCAGACCTGCAGAATCATGATCTCCACACTAAGGAGATCCCCAGTGGTCCTAGTGCGCGCTGCAGAGTGAGGAGCGTGGCGCCCTGTGATACAAACAAGGAACGGATTTGCCCTCCAATTAAAGCTTTGCAGTTTGGTCCCTCATTTAAAATGCTGTAGGCACCTCACTAATTTCATAGGAAATAATTCCCTGTTAAGCAATTTTTTTCTATAACGATGGTTTAGAATTTTTGGATTTCAAGGGCCCGAAAAAATTTTTTTAAAAAGGTTGAGGAGGAGGATTGCCATTGTATTTGTATTGTGCAAGAACATTACAAAAATAACCATCTATTATCGTTATTTCATAAAAGTATGGAGCAATTTACCACCGATGAAATAGAAAGAAAATAGAAAGCGCATATTCTCAACCTGAAGGGTTTTTAAAAATAGATTATTTTAATTTTAATTTGATGAAAAATTGACTAAATTTTAAAATTTTTTGTATTTCTCCTTTGATCAGTACAGCATCAGTCTGAGAACCAGCTTTTGGGAATCCCTGTCCTAGAACTCAGCCCATTTATGGTAAGCGCTAGGCATCCAGGATGACTGAACCTGCACAGGGCTTTCTTATGAGATTACTTACAGTGTAATGGAATTTGGTATGAGGCAGGTCCATTTGGGAGCCCATCCAAGGGGGTTTATTTAATGAAGTAGCAAAGATATCTCATTACAGGGCAGCCTCACCTATAATTGCTCTGCTGAGAATAATTCTGTAGCAGGTCTCTAGGGCATAAATACATGGACATCCCAGAAAGCTTAATTTAAATGGATTCTAACACAGATAGTTCTTAGTGCAACTTGATCAAGAAATCAAGAGTTCGCCAAATTTTCTGAGTGCCTGAGCTATCTTTTTGCACTTCTGTGGATTTTGTGTGGATTCAGTGTGCACTTCTTAATTTCTGATGGGGTCCAGGCCCTTTTATTCAGGTAAACATCACAATAACCTCCAAGGACAGGTACCTTCCCTATTTTACAGACAGAGAAACTGATGTTCTAAAATGTTTAATAATTTTTTTAAAAAAGACTATAACCTTAAGTGCCACAGCTAGTTTGGGGGAGAGCTGAGACTGATTTAAGGTGCCCTGATTCCACATCTGGAATTCTTATGCGATTGTTTCTTGTAGCTTATGGTGTGTAATAATTGCATAGAAATAGTGTTAAAAATGAAGATTCTGCCCTGGCTGGTGTAGCTCAGTGGATAGAGCGTGAGCCTGCAAACCAAACAACCAAGGTTCAATTCCCAGTCAGGGCACATGCCTGGGTTGCAGGCCAGTTCCCAGCAGGGGACGCACGAGAGGCAACCGTTCATTGATATTTCCTCCCTCTCTCCTTCCCTTCCCCTGTAAAGATAAATAAATAAAATCTTTTTAAAAAAATGAAGATTCTGATGGGTTAGGTCTGTGATGGGAAACCAGATGCCTCATTTCAAAAACTTCTAAACAATGTCCATGCTGCTAATCCAGGGACCACTCTGAGTAACAAGGATTCATGCCACGCCACTTGTAGGCTCACAAAGGCCTGCCTCTGACCCTCTACCAAGTTAGCAATGAGTGCTTCCACGTAATATCCAGCTCACATAGCCCTGGACGGCCACATGGATCCAGAGCTGTGATGGACAGAGCATCAAATTTGGCATTAGATTATCTGTGTTTCATGTGGTTTCTGGTGCCAAATTGCTATGTAACTTTGGAAAAACTTGCTCAACCCTGAGAACACCATTAAGCTGGAATGATAACTAATGCCCAACAACAAGGTGCCATCACGTAGGGCTGCTTGAAAAGCATGATGAACCCTACATGCTGGTCCAAGTTGTCATGTACTTCTCAAGTCCTGCATTTCTCTGCAGAGTACATATTTAACTTAAAACTTTAGCACCCCCAAGGATTCTGCCTAATTCAGTGTTTATCATCATTCATAATTGTTTTAACCCATATCCCTTTTCCCTTTTGATTAATATTAACAATGTATCATCTTCCTTTAATGATGTTTGAAATTCAGTCGAAGCAAAGGGTCAAAATAATGCATTGCTCTCTACTCTATTCCCTCTTTCAGAAGCAATTATCTAAATCAAACACTATTTTGAACTGTTAACCGCTTTTGACAAATATATAAACTTTCACTTTAATGCACAAATTGTGCTAGAAATAATTCACTTTTTCTTAGTTGTCAGGTGTAAAGTGACTTGAACTCTGTATGTTCAGGATTAAGCATTTAAGATTTTAACTCAATAGTTCCTGTCTTTGTTTCATGCAAGGACATCATAACTAATAAAGATTTAATGATAAAAGAGATTGTTTTAATACTAACAAATTTACATAGCAGGAAAATACAAAATGGATACCTCTCTTAACCTCAAAAATAAAATAGTAAGATTAGATAGTTAAGTAAAACAAATCTCGAGAAAAGCAGGATTTGCCATTATAAGAAAAAACTATTTAATACCACTAACATAGTGCTAGATGCAGGGGCTGCAGATACAAATAAGACATAGTCCTGCTCTCAAAGAGCCAAAGGTCAGAGGCCAGGCGTGTGGTCCTGCCACCTGTGTGCCAGGGCTTCATTTGCATTTTCTGGTTATATATTTTTTTAAGTTAGTGTGTTATTACATATATCTTAAAAGATCTTTATTTGAAATACATCCTTCAAGTAGACATAGAAAAGGACTTCTAACATTATTTCAGTGTAATGTCATTAACTCCAGTGACCATCACACCGATTCTAGTGCAATTAAAATGATGAAAAGATTTAAGCTCCACAAAGAAGAGTTGATTTTGGTTAAAGCAGCACAGTATTTTTCAGGCTAAGTATTATTAAGAAGAGATGGGAAATGGGAAGAATATCTAAGGTGATTCCCCAATTTGATGGGCCCCTGTTACCCTGATGGCCTGGAGCCCCTGCATGGCTATCATCCAACTCAGCTGACTCCGGTTAAGTCCTCTCCGCCTCCTCCACCAGAGCAGACACAGACGCAGCAGGGAAATGAGCAAAGATCCTTATCTGTGCTCAGCACCCAGAACAAAAGAGAGCTAATGGGATTAGATGCAAGGAGGAGGGGATGAAAGGAGAAAGAGGGCTTCGAGGCAGGCACTGGCTAACTAGAGGAGTACTGAGTTTCCCAGAGAGGTGAAGTGTGGGAGAGGGGTGAGGAGGAGAATTTTCAGGATATAAGACTATATACTATAAGTTGTACCACTGTACAAATGAAAGAAGAATTACATTTGATATAAAAATATTATGAAACTCGTAGATTCTTCACATAATTACAGTCCCCTGGGGGAGATATTAAATATATATGGGTGCCCAAATTCTCCCTCTGAGAGTTTGATTCAGTTGTCAGGATTAAGACATTGGCCGTGCCTGGGGCACTGCTATTTTTAAGTTTCCAGGTTATTTTATCAAGCAGCTAGCGGTTGAGAATTGCTAGCATAGAAGATGCGCATCACTTCCTTCTTTAAAATCTCCTACCACTGGTGATAACCCACATGTGCCTTTTATAAGGCATTAAGAGAACTAAAATCTAAACATTCTAAAGCTATTAAAAAACATCAAGAAAAAATGTCATTGTCATGAAAATTTATTCTTTAGAAATTCACACTTAAAATTATCTCATATTTACTTAAAAGCCAAATTAACTTAGTGAGGACTTTCTTATTAACACTAAGAAATAGATAGTTGTGAAACTCTAGTCAGTGGTTAGAATGTGGTTAGAATTTAATCTTTCAGAGGAAAGATTAAATTTGCTTATTAGTCATGATCTCACAAACAATGAGTTATTATTCCACAAGAAGTTAAGCAAGGTCTCTTTCCTTAGCAGGATTATTGCCATAGTTACAGCTAGTCGTTATGGGTTTGAGTCTAATGACAGTAGATGTCGGTGTGGTTTTTATATGTGGTTCACTTGGTTTGCATTGTTGTGAGTCAAACCCTGATCGACCCAGTCACTGAAGTCTTACATGACTTGTTATTCACGTTGGCGATTCCATGCAGCAGGTCACACACATGCGCATGAAAACACGATTCTTTTCAAAATACTGGATAATGTTGCCTAGCATTTCTCCCACTACCCAGCTTTCTAAATTTATTTCAAGGCTTCTAAAGCCAGGTGAAGTTCAAAACGGCAGTCTTCTCTCTTTCCTTCACCCCTTCCCAGCCTTCATACACAAAATAGTGTGATATTTAAACAGACTCTGTAGGTACTGAGTAGATGAGATCCACTTTAATCTATTCAAAACATGTAACAGAGTGAGGTTGTGGCTTCTCTTTTGATTCAGATGCTCTAGAAAAAAATTAAGAGAAAACTTTTATTTCAACATCTAATAATTATTTGTTTAATTCTTCTGTTGCCTCATTTGACGTTCACTAAAATACAGAAGACTTCGTTTTCACCTGGGAGTTGATTCTGTTCCTATCAGAGAATACAATGCAGTTAGGCAGCAGATAACTTTTTTGAAAAGGGAAACAGACAAATTTTTATTGCACTGTCTCAGTGTGGTTTCCTTATTTTGTATGAATTATTATGAGTACTTATAACACTGGATTCATACATATTTAAGCGCCACTACCAAAGTATATTTTATATCCAGAAATAAGTGACTGTTTTAGTCTATGGTGATGGTGATGATCATGATGACAATGATGATAATGCTACTAACCTATGAACAATTAATCATTGCTTTTTGTGGGGTAAGTTATACCAAGAAATCAACCACAAATTATTAAGTTACCACTTTCTCATTAGTTTGTGTCAACTTGTTGGGTAGCATGGGGGTAACGGCACAGTATGTGACAGGGCTTTGGTTCTACAGGAATGATTCAAGCTGTAGACCAAAGTGGTGCAAGTACAGGGCAATTCAGAATGTACCATGTGTCAGTGAGGGTTAACAGCTTTGAAGATCGAAGGTTTAGGATGGGAGAGGTTGATGGAGTTTGCGATACACATTTATCAGCATGAACTCTGCAGCATGCCCTTTATCTATATTAACTCCTTTAATCCTCTCAATAACCCAGTGGGTTAGGAACTATTGTTATTCCTTATTAAAGAGATAAAAATGCATAAAGTACTCATGAAAGTGATGAGAGGATTTGGGGTGAATTTGGGGATTTGACTGGACATCAAAAATAAATAGCTGAGTGCCTGGAGGGGACAGAAAAGAGTACCAGCTGTGAGAGGAACATTACTGGCAGGATGGAGAAGTTGAAGGTGAAGGATGAAACAAAAAGACAGCTAAGAGATGGGTGGGCCAGAGGGAAGCATTATTATCACATAAGCGTGAAGTAATAAAGCCAGATTCCAAATGGTCTTAAAACAAGGCAGAGGAATTTTGTATTGAAGGCAATAGAGGCATTCTTGGATAGGAAAGTAAAAAAAAAAATTTAAACAGGAATAATAGAAAATCAATGATGGAAATATTGAGTAGTTAGTACTTTATCAGTATTACGCTAGTTGTTATGAAAGCGACAAAAAGTATGAGATTTAAACCCCCAAATTTTATGCTTTGCTTATGTTACATATGAAATATAAGTATACTTATTTTTATGGTAGACATTTTATTTGCCATAACTCAAGTGTTGATTTTAGGGGAAAGCAGCCAGAGGAATGAGAGTCTGAGGAAACCAGAAAGAGAAACTAGGGTAAATGGGAAGGAGGTGGCTGTTGCCAGGGTAGAAAGTACAGAACAAACTGGGGAGGAATGAAGCTGGAAGAGCTGGCAGGTTGTCGAGGGGCCATGCATACTTGTCACAGTCTTGAACATTATCTAATGCGCAATAGGAGGCCTCCCGAGAGGATTAATATGGCAAGTGGTAAAGTCAGATTATTTTTTTTTTTTGCTATATTATTCTAATGTATAGAGAGAGCAAACATAGAGCTCAGTCTCTGGGTAGTAATCTATTACAGGGGTGTAAAATCAATTTAGTGAGTTGTGCCCAGCATTGTGTTTAACTGAAATCTTGAATAGAATAGAATAGAATAGAATAGAATAGAATAGAATAGAATAGAATAGAATAGAATAGATTAGAATAGAATTACAATCCAATAGAAATATGAGTTCATAGAATATTAAAAGACATGTTTTACTTTGTGAAAACATGTTTCTGTCATGTATTCAAGTATATCTATACCCATCTATCAATAGAAATATAGGTAGAAAGGGAGAGAAATAAATTAATTATGTGTACTCTCTAGATTTGTGTGCGCATGTTTATGTGTGTGGTATAAAAATATTTCTTACCATAAATTGTGGTAGAAATACTTGAAAGTCTCTTGTTTAGAGGCAGGTATAGAAAGGAAAATACTGGAAACCATTAGGAGGTTATAACTGTGATAATCTGGGTGGAAAAACTAAACAGAAGAACCAGTATAAGGAGGAGAAACCGAATTAAAGGAGGAAAGGAAAAAGGAAGGAGGGAAGGAGAGAAAGAAGAAAAATTGTCACACCTTGGTGGCAGGTGAGAAACAAAGAAGCATTCCTAAATTTCAAAGTGCCACCAACTCAGTAACATG
>PVKM010015740.1:0-27574 GCA_004027735.1 Carollia perspicillata
TTTGCATTTCAAATTAATCAGTTTAAAAATTTTAAATTCAATAATAATAGTCTGATCTTATGTTTCTGGAAATTAAATGTTATGCATTGCAGTCTGTTTGAAGAGAAATCAGCACTACAGTTCAGTTATGCAAGGAGTGGTATATTTGAAAATCTAACAAGTTAGAAATATGGATATTAATAAAGAAAGGGCAAATCAAAGGAAGGAAGGAAGGGTCAGAGGGGCAGAAAAAAAAGAAGGGAAATTGAAAGCTTGAGCATAGTTTTTCAAGTCTTTTTTTTCTTTTCTTTTTTTAAAACTTTATTTATTTATCTTTAGAGGGGAAAGGAAGGACAGAGGGAGAGAAATATCAATGTATGGTTGCCTCTCGTGTGTCCCCTGCTGGGAACTGGCCTGCAACCCAGGCATGTGCCCTGACTGGGAACCGAACCATGATCCTTTGGTTCACAGGCCCACGCTCAATCCACTGAGCTACACCAGCCAGGTCAAGTCTTTTTTTTCTGAGGTAGATCAAAAGAAAAATTCTTTACAAACACAAACCTTTATTGTTCTTTTTAAGATTAATTTAGTAAACAGATTGCAGCACACACAAGACTCGGTGAACCAGTACTTAGTTGTCAGAACAGAAATCTCCTGGCATATCACATCCCTTTCACACCTTCTTTCACCGGTACAAAATGAATCTCAAAGCAGTGTGTTGGACCAAGGTTGCTGTGCAGTTGACAACCAGTTTTCCTTAAATACCTGTTTCCAATTGTTCTCGAGCTACGGACCATACTTGTTTTCTTTCACTTGTGTGCATTTCCCTCTTTAATAAATGGAACCATGTTTATCCATGATGCTTCTGGTACAGATAATTTTTTACTAATTGGTCTTTATAATGTCTTACATATTGACCAGAAGTTTTGTTGACTCTCTTGTCTAGAAACCAATATTAATAAGACAGGAAACATCATTATATTCAGGAATTTCTGAAATGGTTAGTATTATGTTTGATCAATCACCTATCATCTACTAGCATAAATATTTCTTTTGTAGAAACACAAGGGCCATTCTGTGTGTGTGTGTGTGTATGTGTTCAAATATGTTTCATTTCTGTGTTTTCAAATATGTATTATTTTACAAATGAAGAGTTACATTCTGCTGAGAAATTCAAGGGGCATTTTTCCAAGACACAAACTAAAGGAAGAGACGCAGAGTGAAGACCACCAGGAGGCTCAGAAATAACTCACAATTTCTTCCTAAAAGGAAGGGTCATTCTTTACATTCTTTTAAAACATTAATTTACACAGATTTGCAATGTAAGTTTATTATGAAACTTAAAGGAATAGCCATATGATTTTCTTCTCTGGTCTCCTGCCTTAGACATTTGACTCCTTAAAAATGTTTAATAAGTTTTCCCAAAGAGGCCTATGACTCCCCTGCATTTTTATCCCCGGTACTGTAAAGGTGTTTTCTATGTACAGCTGGAAACTTCCCAACTATCTTTAAATTCAGCCGGTTTTGGATGGGCCCATGATGTTCTATTTGAGCCTAATCTTGTAAGAGAAGGAATGTTAGATTATCCAGGGCCACTGGCTCCAGCCTACAACCGAATGATCATAGGTCCTGGTTGAAATGAAGGGAATTGATGATCCTGTCCTGAATGGATTATTGATGGAGGCCCTGTGTTGCTCGACCTGACCCTTTGGCCTTCAAATCTGGGGCAACATGAAAAACCCCTTCCAGAGCCGTCCTTCTTCATGGCAGTGTCAGGAGCCTTTTGTTTGACTATCTGACTTGTTGGGTCACTGAAAGGGAGACAGGGTGTACTCAGAGAAATGATGTTTACCATGAGCATGGGAGAAGACTGATGGAGAATCTCAGCTTATCTAAAACCCAGAGGCCAGGCATTGAGGTACAAGCATTTATTTTCAGAAAGAGGAATTTTGCAAAGCACCAAAGCATGGCTGTTATGGCATGAATAGGATCTCCTAACCACTGTCCCCTGAATGTCCTTTTGGAGACTACAGAGGTGTCTTTATGAAGACGAAATTACATAGTGTTTATGAGTCTAAAATCTTTACAGTAGGTAATGGGAAAGTGAAATAATCTTGGTTTGGGTGAAAGGGAGGTAAAATATAAGTGGTAAATTTATTTATGAACTTCCCCTCCCCTTTGCTAATACGAACTATCAATTTAAGAGCTTAATGTTTTAACTGCTCTGTATAGACTTACCACAACCTTGATTTTATCATCCCCTTTTATCTATGAGAAAACTGAGGGTCAGAAAATTTAAAGGACTTCCCCGTGACTCAGAGTTGCATACACACATAAACATACATACACGGATGGAGCCTACCTTGACTCAGTGGGAGTGATAATCTACCAATCCCTTTGATGTTAACTAATGAGGATCTCTGTCCATACTCCACTGTTACTAGCAAAAGTCCAAATAGTAGACAGCTAAGTAAACAGCATAGTTTCTTCAAAAATGCAATAAAAAATAACAGTCAATCCAAGTGAATTTTGTGAGAACAGTAAAAATTTATTTCTATGACTTAAAAAAAATTTACCCTGAATAGTAACTAGTAGGGTTGTCACTGGTAAAAAAAGGTGCTCAGGCCTGGTCAGATTTTCAGTTTACAAGCACCATTGCTACCATTTCTCACTGACTTTAACTTCCAGAGAGCCACAGGGGATTCATACTTACTTGAAAGACTTTCAACCAAATGTAGTAGAAACATAAAACTTGTTTTGCTTATTCCTCAGTTACCCAGAACATCCCAGTCTGTTAAAGTTTCTCTGTATTGATTTGGTGCATTTCAGGGAACAGGAAAGTACAGTGTGGGTGGGCAGCGTGAGTACCAGGAGAGTAGCAGATGAGGCTGGACAGCCAGCATGACCAGTTCAGAGCGTGCCCTGTGAGCCCTGAAAAAGATGGAGGGTTTATTACAGTGCAAAAGGAAGCCATTGCAGAGATTGGAGCCAGACAGTCACATGACCTGATGTGCAGTTTTAAAGGGTCATCCTGATTGCTTTGTGTAGTTAATATTTGTGTAGTTGATGCATTGTAAGGGGACAGAAGAGGCCATGACATCTTAGATGTGGGGGGTAGCAATGTTGACAGAAAAAAGTGGATGCATTTAAGTTGTATTTTAGAAAGAGAAGTTGTAGGTTTGGTGGTAGATTGAATGAGGGAGGGGGCAAGTGAAGGATAACTCAGGTTTTCTGGTTTGAGCAACTGGATAGAAAACAGTGACATTTACCGAGATGGAGAAGACTGCCAGAATAAGAGGCTTGAAGGAGAGAAACAAGAGTTCAGTTGCAGATATGTTAAGCAAATACCGGAGCACAAGCGTGCAATGAGCAGATGCAGGTATTGATTAGGAGGCCAAAGGAGCTATGTGGAATAGGGATTTAAATATGACAGGCATTGGTTTATAGATGGTCTTTGAAGGCTTGGAAATGAGTAAGAACCCTTGAGGTTAAAATGTCAGGAGAGAAGGAAAAAGGGCTTAGTGCTCTGCTTTGAGGACTTTAATATTTGTTAGTCTATCGGGGGGGAGAGCCAATAAAGTAGACAGAGAGAATGGAAACCAAAGGAAGAATATTTTGAAAAGGAGGGAGTGGTCAATTGTGTCAGCTGGAATCAAGTATGATGAGGATTGCATTGCAAGGTTAAGTGCACATTTACCAGGGAAAATCACATGCCATGGTGGTCTCAAAAGTAGGGATTTATAGAAGTCTCGGGACAGATATGGGAGAAATACTGAGAGCTTATTAGTTTGTAGAGCATAAAAGTTGCTTTACACCACTTTTTAATCCAACTAGATTATCAGTATGAGTGGGGCAGGACTTGGGACAAAGTCAGGAAATCCTTTTCCAGTTGAAATCCCCTAACACACAATTCACACAGAGCACAAAGTTCTTAGCAACGTGCATCATGATTAAGGAAGGGGGAAAATTTAGGGAACATTCTTCGCAAAACCTACAGCAGGGTGCACTAGGCACAGTATATTGTCTTTATGGTCACAGCAGGGTTATTAGGTGCTTTTTTCATCATTTGACAGACTTTTGAGAGAAGATCCAATAGGGGGATCTTGAGAAAACCAAAGGGTTTATTAGACTTTAGAGATTAGATCTTCCTTTTGGGGTCCAGGACAGAAGTTGGGGTTCTCTTTGAAAGCAAGAGAAGAAGGGTATCATCTTCTTGTATGATTGATACCAAGATTTCCCTTCAGCTGAATTTGAAAATAAACTGACCAAACCAACTTTGCCCAATATAGGCTTCTCTGGAGGCTGAAAAAAAAAGTCAGAAGGCTAAAACAGAATAAGAGATTATATCCAAAGGGGAGTAAGAGATTTGTGGCAATCGCTGCAGAGAATCAGAGGGACACCTGTGCATGGCTGGAGGGACAGAGAGTAGGGCACAGCTCACCCAGAGAGAGCTCCGGCCACCTGGGAATGGGGACTCTCTGGGGAAGAGACCACGTGTCTCGCTCCTGCAGTAGAGTAGTTCTGTTTATGGAAGGCCAGCTTCTCTAAGTCCCAGACCATTTCCCAGTATCCTTCACATCAGGAAAATATCAAACACAGGAAGGAAAAATGTTAAGGACATGAGTGATAGACCATTTGAGTTTCCTTAAAATCTAATTTGGAATAAAAAAATGAAACTGCAGAAGAATGAAAACTGTATGAGTCCATTTCTAAGTCATTCAAAAACAAGTGAAACAAACAAACAAACAAACAAACAAACAAGGAAGCACCATCTAAGGAGATAGCCATAAGCAGCGAAGCTCAAAAAAGAAGCCAACAGAATGAGGAAAAAAGGCAAAATGAAGCGAGTGGTTGCCTCTTGGCAGCGGGAGGAGAGGTGGCCCAAAGGAGGGGCACACAAGTAGCTTCTAGTTCATAAATTAAAGGGTAGATTACGATGTGTATTATGTTTTATGCTTTACTACTTTCGTGTGTTAAATGCATTACTTTGTAGATAGCAACAATTGCATAAGAAGGCAATAAAAAGGGAAGACAAAAATTATAGGATCTTTTCAGCAGACAAACTAAATGGGTCCAAAGTGTGCCATAAATACCTCACTGAGGCAGGAGGACCACTCAGGCCTTGCAAGACAAAAAGCATCTGGCTGCTCCTCCTCTATGCACCTTCCATCCCTGGACTGATCTTCCTCAGGGTGATAATGCTTTGAAAACTTAACCCTTGTCACTTAGCTAAATGACCTTGAGCAGGTCCCTCTCATTCCCTGTGCCTTAGTTTCTGAAACTGAAATCACAGTTGTTGGTAAGTACATGCATACCTTCCTGCATCTGTGACCCTGGCAGACTGGAATAATTGATCACAGCACACATTGTCTCTAAACTGGGAAGACACCTCTCCGTTGTTTTCAACATAGGACTTCAGTCAATTGATCACATGTAGCAAGAGAGAGGTCTATATTCCTAAGACTTGCTAAAGTTCCTACAAAGCTTGCCATTCCCTGTGTCCCTTCCCTCCTGTGCTATATTTAGTCACCCTAATTAGTTTGGGGGCTCTTTAATGAATGGTACTGTGTCTAATTGCCATGGAATCACCCATTCCTCCAGCTGTTCAGTGGACATTAGAGTTCTAGTAAAAACTCACTGGCTACAAAGCACCATTTCTTCCACCTTTCCCACCATTCATATCTCAGATGAAGACTGAAGCAAATCTAGAAACCATTGGACAGATTCTGCATGTTTGGGAACTAAACCCCTTCAACACACTAGGCCATCTTCAAAAGAACCACAATCTAGTTTCAGCTGGCGATTTGTGAAAAGGGCAAAGGAACTTAGATTTTTCTCTCTCTTGACTTTGCCGACTCACATCTCTCTAACAGATGAGGCTGCACCTCATCCGTTAAGCCTGTGGAATAAGGGAAGTAGTTTCTTGGCTTCTCTGATTCCAATTCAATTGACAGAAATTGAAGTTGTCAGCGAGAGAACTAAACCCAGAAGGATGTTTTACGACCAAGCCCTGCACGCCCTCCAGTGGTAAGAAACAAATAACTCAGGTGAGAATAGAGAACTCAGTTTTTGCTAAAACAAGATTTTGGAGCTATTATACATTTTTCTTTTGCACTCAACTGGATATTCAGGATTCTACATGTATGTTAAAAATGCTGCAGTGTTGTGCAAGAGTGTTATGTAATCCTATCAATACATGGAATGTCAGAGCTAAAATGAATCATAAAAATAATTGATCTGACTTTTCATTGTATGGAAGACAGGGAAGTTCAGAGAGAGGGGGGCAGGGCTGGTGTGGCGACCTCCCCCCGCTGGCTCCCCATCGGGGCTTGCTCCACTCTGCCCCTTGGCTTCCCTACAGCAGTATTTTCTGAACACTTGCCCATGCACATGGCATTGTGTTGCTGGGGAATAATGGTAACAGTTACCAGTTACTGAGTCTTTGTCTTTGTAAACTACTATCCTAAGTGCTTCACACTTTTTTCTTACTGATTGTCACAGAAACCTTATGAGATAGCGTTATCCTTACTTTGTAGATGAAGAAAGGAGGCCCAGAGTGAGATGAAGGGAGTTGCTATTCAAAGAAGTAGACGATATGCCTCCTACACTCAAGCCGTTTGCAGCCTTCTGAGAAAGACAGGCTTGCTTCTCTGTGCTGGAAGGAAAGGTGGATCTGTAATTAACTGGTTCCTTTGTCTAGGGCATCGTGGAGCCAGGACACTAAGGGCCGAGAAAGAAAGTGGGTTTTCTAAGTGGATTTCTTTGTATTGTTAATAGATGGGACTGACATGAGCACTTTCGGTCTAGGTGACCTGTAGGTTCCATCTCTCACGGGCACTCCTGCAGAGCGGCACCCGCCCTCTGTTGGACTCCATCTAAGGGCTCCAGCCGGACGCAGGAGGAAAATGCGCTAGAACAATTTGTTATGTCTGCTGTGGGCGAGGGATGGGGCAGTTGGCAGGACGGCATGTATTTGCCATAATTGCTCCCGATAAAATGGTTATTCATATTTGCTTTATTAGGCTACCATTTTCTTTATTTTTATTTTTTGAATAATATTTTTAAAGAATGGTATTCCTTAACTGTCTTTGAGAATCACATTTTGGGTGGCACTCTTAAGTAGACACCGGTTCCATCCTACCAAACATTATCAAATGGAAGAAATTTGAACAAAAAATATATCTTGTGAAACAAAGAGCTCTAAGGGCTCCTTTTTAGGGGGAAATAACAAGAGCAACTTGAAAAAATCCTATCATAGAATATAATGTTCACCACCACTCTCCTCCTTCATGTCTGCAAATCCATTGTGTTAGAAATCAGCGGCCCCGGGAAGTGGACGAGCCAGGCCAATAGCGCTGCTACTATTTTTGCAGATGAGGAAAGTGGAGCCTAGATGGGTTGGGGGGGAGGGGGGAGTGGTCAAAGGTCACACAGCTGGCTGGTGGTAGAGCCAGAATTAGAATGTAAAACCTTGCATTCTAATTATGCTCACCTGGTATTACAGATTTTTTTTACCAGCTAATTACAAAGACTTCATTAGATCTATTCAATAGATCTAATGTATAGACTCTATTGTATTCTAAAAGATAGGAACATCCACTTTTTAACGAAGACCAAAGCTTTCCTGTTCATGGTAACCTTCTAACACTTCACGAACATTTTGAGGGCAATTCTATTCTATCACATTGTTTTTGTTTGACGCTAGTCACATATTTGCACCTGGTCTGAGGATCAAATCCACTTTCCATTACAATTACACAAAATAGACACTTTTGGTTTTTGGAGAGTAAAACTATAAAGTCTGAGGCCATTTTCAGGTTCAGTCCCTCTGCTTCCCAGTTCAGAGTTCCAAGGATGGAGTCCATAATGAAGCAGGACTTCTGAGAACGGGAGGCAGGCTTCTTTTCTCCCCCGGAATTGCCATGGGACCCGGTGGCTGCTTCTTTCACCCTCCGATCAGTTTTACTGGGACATCTTACAATCCATGGAATACTTGACGTTTCAGTGGAAGTGGCTATAATTTTAGTTTACAGCTGTGGGGGCACTTCGTGTGGCATTTGATCTGAAATGTGCAGTACATTTGTGATTGGGAAGCCAGTGTTTTTGAATACATGGACACACACTGAGAGCCTCTTTGAACTTTATGAGAGTTGATAGAAGGGGAGAAGCCAATGGTTAGCCCTCATGCATAAAGCTTGCTCCCTGCATATCAGCCACTGTTTTATCATCCCCACGACACGCCCTGCATTGCCCCCAATTAAGACCCATCTCCAGATGCTGTGCAGCTGTCCTGCAGGGGTAACCTGCCACCAGCCCACGCTGCAGAAGTCGATTCAGGGTGAGAAACAGGCCCAGAATTCAGTAATTAATGAGGGTGATGGGAACTTGTAAACACAGCTGCCGGCTGCTGGCTCCGCAGACCTGCCTGCATATGGCAAATGAAGAAATGTCGGGCGGTAACACAGCCTCATTGTCTGGGCCTCCTTAACTGAACGTGACAGCCGATCACTGACAGGGGAGCCAAGAGCAACCTGCCAGGCTCTGTAGCCACCTACAGGTTGGGCTCCTTTGTGCGTGCAGGTTCTCTCCGTAGGGTCAGCCTAATGGTGGGCGAGAATCTTGGAGAAGAGGAGGAAGACAGCAGCCCTGTGTTTACAAGAGTCCATCTTTTCCAGTCACTGAGCACTTTGGTCTTTTGTGAGTCCCCAGAGGAGACAGTATCTGATCTTTTCTTTGCAACTGCCTTTCAGTAGTTACTACTTACCCTTCACCCCAAACTGGAACATGACCATTTATTTCCAGGAAAGCCCCTGTCCATCCCTTTAGCAGACAAAGTTGATTGATATATGACAATGATAGCACCTTGTTTTTCAGAGGGTCAGAAGCTACAAAATATTTCCATACTTGCTTTTTCATAAGAACTCATTGTGCAGATGAAGAAACTGAGGTTCAGAGAGGTTAAGCGCCTTGCACAAGGGCATATAAGAAGCAAGTGGCAGTGATAAAACTCGAATGGAGCATTGAGTCTCCACACCTGTGCTTTTTCTATTGCCTCCTAGAACAGGGGTGTCTAACTCATTTTCACTGGCGTCCACATCAGCCTTGCAGTTGCCTTCAAAGGGCCGAGTGTAATTTCAACTCCTTAACAGTTAAGGAGTAGTTACATTTATACAGTCCTAAAATTATTTTTGGCCCTTTGAAGGCAACCACAAGGCTGATGTGGCCCCTGGGGAAAATGAGTTCCACACCCCTGTCCTAGAAGATGCAACAGGTCTTCTGGGAGAAGCAGGAACTCATGACGGAGTCGGATGCTTGGCGTCAGGTGTTGGGATCTCCCACATGTCTTTGAAACCAAAGCCCAGACTGGCAGACCAGTACTTCCTGAGCCGGTGTTTGGACCAACACTCAAAGCTCCCTGACAGCATGTTCCTGTAGCAGAAAAAGGAAACACACGAGGCAGCTTGGTTTGTCATTAAAAAGGAGAGGAAAACAGGAAAACAAGTAGACTTACCGGCAAGCCAAAGATGATGGTTGCTTTTAATGGGTTTCTTCCTGTTTCTGGCAAAATGTTTTCCATTTCTGCTTCAGAAGGCCCACAAGATGTTCAATGTCACTGGAGTTTCTTTGCAAACAAAAGATGCATCACACAATACATGTATTACATTAATAACATATTATAATATATAATTTTTCTGACCAGATTTATTGGGTATCATTGGGCTCCCAACATATATCATTGTGCACCTGTAGTTGGTAAAGCCTAAGAGTAGATGCCGAGGGATGTCAAAAGTGACTAAACTAGGCTCCCCCTGCTTTTGAGTTGCTTCCAGTCCTGTGGGAAAGACTGTCCTATTGAAAACTACTTTTTGGAACACAAGGCAGAATGAAATAAGTGCTGTAAGTGAATGAAAAATTAAGTGCTGTGTGAGCCAGAGGAAGGATAACTTATTTCGACAGGGATAATGGAAGGCTTCAGGTAGAGGAGTGTTTTGTGGAGTGTCTTAAAGAATAGTAGGATTAGATAGAAGAAAGCTGGGGAAAGGCACTCTGGGCTCAAGGCCCAGAGGAGTATAGGCCAAGTTATCTGTAATGTTCTGTATCACCAGCGTATGTGTTGGGTGAGGGACCTGGGAATGGCTGGGAGTAGAGGAAAAGGGCCAGGCTTAGAGAAGGTAGATCACAGAGGTATTAGGAATCAAGGGACCAGGGAAGGCTTAGACCTTCCTTACCTGACAGTTTTCCTCCTAGTCGATCTTCCAATGGAAGTAGAGTCAAAGAGCAACAGCTAAATGGGAATTAATAGTCCCGGGAGTACCCAAGAACCCTCACTGTAGAGTTCTAGGGAACATGCTGAAGACTGGGGAAAAAGCTAGAAGACTAAATTGGGTCATAAATCTCAAAAACTTGAATCTGCATCTTACGGATGAGCACAGTTACACAGAACAGCAAGGGCCAGCATGCTTGGGCATACATATGGAGATATGGCTGATCTTCGTGGATGTGCACTCCTGGCCACATGGAGAAGGTAAAGGGGTAGATAGATGGGTTTGTACTTTTAGCACACAGTAATCTAACTCTGGACAAAATGTGACATGGAAAATGAGCTGGAATTTTTATCAGTCAGATTAGTAACTTTTACTTTGTTGAAGGTTAGGTAGAGGGCTAGGCACAGCTGGCAGGATTTTTCATGCATGAAGAAAGGGGTGGAAACATCCCCTCTTCTGAAGGCAGAGATGGGTGGGAAGGGGATGAACCTCCATGGACCTGGAGGACACAGATTCTTGTCGGCAGGACAAAATGTGAGGCCTTAGGCCAGGAGACAGTCAGGCACTGCTTTCTGATAAAATTGATGGAGATCATGAGCCGGAAGAAGGTAGATGGTCAAATGACCAAGAGATTGACTGGAAATGAGGAGCCGGGCAAGATGGGTAGGAGGAGGAACAGTGGAAGACAAACGGAAGCATTGTCACCCAACTGTCCTCTTAATTCATTGAGATCAAGTCCCTGGTGAATCTCAGGCAATGGTGACTGCGAGCAGCAGACCTGATAGCAACGGAATGGGGGCGGTGGGGAGACATTCGTCTGTGGGGGTGGAAAGGAGGGATGAGTCAAAGGCGCTTCAGGCCTCTCTCCCCGACTCTAGCAAGAGTGGTTCTGGCATGTATGTACTCATGCGCAATGTACAATATTGTTTCTTAGAGAGGGTTTTCAGTGCTTTCATATGTTTGAAAACTATTAGTATGGCAGAAAATACTGGACTCAAAGTCAACGAACAATCCCGATTCTGCTATTTCAGCTACATGACCTTGAACAATAGTTAAAACTATAATAATGGCCATGATGATTGCTAAGTGACAGTGTGTTAAGTGGTGTGTTATACAGTGTGTGTAATAAGTCCCTTTTATATACTACTTCATTTAATCCCCACAATAACTCTAGGAGACAGTTATATTATTCCCAATTCACAGATGAGGAAAATTAGATGCAAAAAGGTGACTTGCTCAAGGAGATACACAGCTGGTATCTCAAACCCAGGCCTGTCTGATATCAACAACTATGATTTTATAGTGCTTATCTGACTGCTTCTTATGACTTCTGCTCCCACCTCGCATAGACGAATAAGGATCTGTGTCTGTCCTCACAGAATATGGCGGGGAATCAAACGAATGAATGCTTTGTTCAGAAAAGTGTTGTGAGTCAAAAGTGCTTTCAAAAGGAAGCAATATTACTTTATTCAATTCAAAGTCCGGTGCTTTTAAATGTTTGTTGAAAGAATATGTGCTGAATTTGGAATATAATTTATCTTTCTCATCTATCTCAACATTTTTTTTTCATTCTAATGATGTGAGGAAGAATTGTTCTAAGCCACAGAAAAACAATTTTCTAGAAAATCTTTTAGTAGAGCTTCCTCCTCAAATTTGGTTGGCTTTAGAGAATTGAAAAATGATTGACCTTGGAGTACCTTTCATGACAAGTATTATAAAAGAGCCCCCTTTTAAAACACACTGTTTATGGGTGTATTTGTTATCTCATTCAGTCTTCAAGTGTGGGCATTATTATTTTCATTGTATAGGTGAGGGAACTTAACCTTTAAGAGGCTGAGCAATTCATTCAAGTTTATATAGCTCAAAGTTCAAGCATGATGCCCGAAGATACTGAATGCCTTGGGAAAGGATTGCAACTTCACAGTCATCGACTTAGAAGGACCTTTCACTTCTTACCAAGCCAAGAAAAGAAAATGGGTATCACTGCCTACTAGAGAAACTTTCCCGAGAGGTTTGGATAAATATGAATAGTTTGAGCAGCCCTGTGACCCTGAGAGTGAGGGCTGGTTACTCCCTGGAGCCCTGGTATGTGTCTCCAGGTCTCCTCAGTAGCCTTGGCTCTGGCACGCCTCTGGCGAGAATCTTGTTTTCTGCCCCAGCATAGCTGGGCTGGAGTTCTTGATAGCGTTTGACTTCAGCAAGCCTCCACATGAGCCTCTGATCTAATGTAGGAACAAAGCAGCGGTGGAGGGAGGCCCAGCGTTGGAATGAGTCAGGTGGAGACTGATGCCGTGTTTCTTGTGAAGCAGTTTCCCCTCCAGGTATGTACTTTTCCCCAACAGTCGAACTCTGTCAACACAAGTCTGGGCTTCCCTCTCCCCACCGAGGCAAACACTGTCAATAGAAGGAAAGGAAAAAAAAATGTCCACGGCTGGAATCTGAAAACCTCTGCTTTCATGTGGAGGATCAAGAGCCCTTTGCCTTGCCAAACATTATTTGACTTTTGTAGAACCAGCACTGGAGTTGAAGGGACATCCTTGAACTCAATATTTGGCATAGGAATCACCGGTGATTACTCTCATTTGATGTACTGGCTAATTGCTGCGAGGTAACATGACAGACCCTATCAGAGGATCATGTATACATTTGCATTACCCCACTGTTTTCTAAATAGTGAAGAAACTGGGTCCCACAGAAGGTGATTCACCCAGGATTCTATCTATAGCTGCTTCAAGAGTGAGCTGTGTAGAACCAAGGGCTCCTAACTCATTTTAGACTGCCTTCTCAACTATAGTAAGCTTAACTCCTTTTTTTTTTTTTTGGTATCAATATCTACTGAATGAAGCTATTTGTTCTGAAGCAGCTTGAAAACACATTCTGAAGAAATGACCTGCTGGTAACTAATAGTATGTACTTGCTAAATATTCTGACTCAATTTACCAGCATCTCTAAGGTTGTGGTTGAAGGTGCAACCTCAGGAATTTCCCTACGTGTGTATCTCAGCTGCACCACTTTTTAGCTCTGTCATCTTAGGAAGTTTACCTCTTTGCATGCCAGTTTCCCTTTTCACAAAATGCCAGTGCTAGTAACACCCGCCTAATGACGTTACTGTGAGTGTTAAGTGAGATGATGCATATATAGAAGTCAGAACAGTTTCAGCCACATGGTAAATGCCCAGTAAATGTCTGGTATCACTACTGCAACATAAGACTGTAAAAATTTTATTTTTAGGTTTATCATTAATTAGCCTCTTACTCTCTCTGCCTCAGTTTGCTCATCTGAAAAGTAAAAATTTCTATTGCTTCATCATTCCAAATTGATTGAGTTTATAACTGCTATGCAATGGAGACATTTATTGGTTGCCTTATTCATTGCTGGGTGAATATTTGTTGAGTGCCAACTGTGCCAGGCACAACGTCAGCATGACAGAGAAATTTCCTATTTTCAAGGAGTTTATAGCCTGTGGGGGAGACAGAAAATTATATGAGCAGTTAGAGTAAAGGATGGCAATTGTGATGAGAGCTGAAGTATGGGGTGCTGTGGGGGCACACAGCTTGGGTAACTGAGTTTGAGGGTGGAGGTGGGGAGGTTAAGGAAGACTTATTGGAAGTAATAGTTACGCCCAAACCCAGAGGATGGGTAGTAGTTAGCCAGGCAATAAGAGGGAGAGAGCTGATCTAGGAGGAGAGGGCAGAACACAGGAAAGACCAGCGATTGGAGGAAGCAAGAGAATGAAGTGGTTCTACCATATTTCATCTCCTATGAGATGCCATTCATTTTAGGATATGTCTTTATTTTATGTACCCCTAAGGGAAAGAACGAGCATTGCCAGTCAAAATGGTTTTCTTATCACTTGGCGATTTAATACTTTTTGAAAGTGCCTTCCTTATTCGTAATTGGACATACAGTATATTTTATTATATAGCACTCTATCAAATATAGCAGAAGAGAAATATTTATGAAATAATTTGCTTTCACTATTCCTGAAACTTCACTGTTCGAGTCAGAATCTTCAGAAAGGTCCTTTTTGATCCAGAGGCATCAACCTCGAGCTTTTCCATATGATACGGTGAAGAGCACTAGTGACACAGCATTTGCTTCTTTTAAAAATTATTGATTGGTTGATTCTTAGGGAGAGAGAGAGGAATGGGGAGAGAGAGGACGCTGGGGGGCGGTGGGGTGAGAGAGAGACAGAGAGACAGAGAGATCGAGATCTACTTGGTCCACCCATCGGTTGATTCTTGTATGTGCCCTGACCAAGGATCAAACCCACAACCTTGGCAGATCTGGACGCTGCTCTAAGCAACTGAGCTACCTGGCCAGGGCAACACAGCATTTCTTAAAAGGATTCATGGACAAACTGAATGTCAGTGGGGCTGCGCTCTGAAGCTGGGTTTGTGAATTTGTGGAATGACTAGTCTTCTTTTGATTCCCACTTGGGTAATGTTGCCAAATGCCTTTGATTCACTACCTCCCCCCACACCTCCCCCCACCAGTTGGTGCTTGGGGTTTAAAAGGGGGTCCACTGTTCTTTCTGGGATTTTCGTACAAGCTAACACTCATTCTGACAGTTTGAAGCTGGCACTTTTCATGTTTGTGCATGTAAGGCCAAAGCAATTAGTTAGCAACTGTTGCCTGTTCTATTACAAATTTCAGATATGTTCCAATCTCAAGGGTGTTATGACATGAAAAAAAAGTGCATCTCCAAGAATGAAGAAATATGGCTAAAGTAAAGGGTGTGTGTGTTGCAGGGTGAGGAAGGCAATTGGTAACTTTGAGTCAGATCAAATATCTTAAGGTGTTTTGATTTTACCCTAAAAATGTGAGTTAAGCTAATAAGGATGTCAAACAGAGGAGTGACAGCACTCGGTGCCGAGCCTAGAGCAGATTGGGTGGGAGCAGGGCAAACGTGGCGGGCTGGGGGAGAGGCCTCTGTGGAGGATTCCCGCTCTGCAGGTTATGGTCCTAAAGAGAGGGGGAACGGTCCGAATAGTCTTGGGAGCTCCCACGGGGCTTCAGCCAAAAGAGACTGCTCACCCAGGGTAGCTGGCTGTCCCCCAGTTTTCACGGAAAGGTGATGTCCCTAAGGAGGATTAATATAGAAAGATGCTCAGATTTTCAGTCTAAATGAATGAATTGCCCAGATAATGGAAACTTATCCCTTTAAAAATGAAATTCTCTTTTGGATTAAAATCTCTCAATTCAGTGCCAATTTTTAAGGGGATTAAATGGTAATAGAAAAAATACAATAAAAATTAAACTTAAAAACTAAATAAATATAACCTATTTTTCTCTATTTTTTTTAAATTACTGAACACTATCATTAAGAATATCAGTATTCTTTGAACGAAATGCCTGTGTTAATAAACAGGAAAGCAATGCAATAAGTTCCAATAGGCTATTGAATTGTGCGAAATAATTTTCCCTGAATTTTGTTTTAAAAGGAGAAAAATACTTAAATATCTGCCCCTCCTGCTATTGTTTTTGAAGGGTGTTTACAGGGTGTGTAAACATTTCATTTGATTGTCACAGCATCCTGTGTGTCAAATCAGGTCCTCCTGGAAGCAGATGCTTAGATAAATTTAAAAGTGCAAGAGATTTATTGAGGGAAATGCCCGTGAAAGGTAGAGGGGAGGGGGAGCAGGAGTAGACAGGGAGAACCTTCCAGTACAGTGTGGGTCTGACGGCCTCGACAGGATGAGAGGAGGAAGGAGACTCGGTAGGAAGAGCCTCAGACTGCGGTGCCGCTGTGAGGGCGTCTCTGGGGGCGGTGGGGTGCCCCCGGCAGAGTGCTCTCCAGAGGAACCCTGAGACAGCAGGAGTGGCCTGGCTCCAGTCCCACTGCCCTGCTCAGGCGCTGGCTGGGAGCAGCCTGGGGAGGGTGTGGCCTGGCGCGAAAGCTTCTCCTGTGCATTCCGGCAGTTTTTTCTTCTTAAGAGCGACCTCAGCAGCAATTTTGTCCAGGACGGCTATACCCTGTGAGGTAGGCAGGGCAGGTACTCTCAGTCTGATTTTAAACAAGTTTCAGATAACTAAAGGTTCAGTGTGAGAGAAGCAGAGTCACAGTTTTCCTGGCTGCCCTGTTAAGTACATTTTTAAAGTATTTTTTGAAAACTCAGTGTGATAAGTGATTGTTGGGAGAAAGCCCCAAAAGTCTGAATTCGGGATCTATTCTGAAGAACTGACATGTTACTGACATGCTATTCAAATCCATGAGAGCTTTAATAGGAGAAACTTACATGCACAGGAAAAGCATCTGCTTGCTCCCAGTGCTGGCCGACTGGGAAAAAAACCCATGCCCTCCCAGGACAGGGTCTTTTCTAATTGGGGTTAATAGCCAAACCATATGGTGGGTAGTCACAAACACCACCAGAAAGGACAATGCATTTCTGAGTTAACAGATAACATCAGGCACTTATTCACACTCCATATATTCATTAACCTGCTTCCTGGGGACATGGCATTTATTTTTGGACAGTGTGCTTTCTGGGTAGTCAGCCGAGCCTGTGGCTGCAGAGAGTTAAACAATCACAGAAGCTTAAACAGAGAGTCCAACATTTCCCAGCCACCTTTACTGCAGAGCCACATTGCATCTCTGTCTTCTCCTACAGTGGTGTTCAAAGATGGCTAGCATCTATTACTTCATTCCTGTAGGTCAAGCTGCTCCTCACATCCAGAGGTGAAATCTGTTATCCCGCCCCTTGAATTGGGGCTGGCTCTATGCCTTGCTTTGACCAGCAGAAAATATTCTGAAATATTCTGGAAGTCAGAAAATATTCAAAATGTGAAAAATTGCACCAGTGCTAAGAATTGCCACAGGCCTATTTTGAAAGGAAGAGTGAATCCAGAAATCAGGGATGGGTTTTGGGGGACATCCTTAAACCATCAAAATTACGTACAAAATTATACATAAATGGGAGATGGTCCACAGCATTCATCAGAACTGCAGCGAGACAGAGACGAATTTGATTAAAGTCACGAGCTGGCAGCCCAAGGTCACTTATTTGGGGCCATGAACTATTAAGACCTGGTTGACACATGTCTCCCTGTGGCCATACTTTGCTTCCCAGTCCTGTGAGGCACCATGCTGGCCCTCTCTTAAAAGTTTGTGCATATGCTTTTATATACTTATCCTTTTCCTCCTTCTTAGTCCTTTATTCTCCTGTTGTTTTTACTAATATGTAATCTCTGTCCCCAGTTTAGCCACTGCCATTGTCCATTTTATTCCAGGACTGGTCTCTGCTCAGAATGCCTCAGCCCATCACACATGCACACACAGGCACACACACACAGCTTTATTACATTTGGCCATCAGAAATTATTTTTCTTCTGTATGCCATGAAATAAATGGGATATGAGATCTTGAATGGTGAAGGTATGGCGAAATCCAGAGGTTAAAACCATCTGCAGTTTACGGCCATGGAGGGACAGGGTTCAGTGGGTCCCAGGGAGACCCTGCCAGGCAACAAGAGGGAACTCTATTTTTTCTATGTTCATATAGCTTGTGAAAGGCAATTGTGTGTGTGTGTAATAAAGGCAGGATAAAGGATAATTTCCAGCACAAACCACTAGATGGAGGTCCTGCCTAAAGAACATACTTGAAGGCTCACGTCCTCCAATCCCACAGATTTCCTCCTCCAAATAAAACTGTGAATTAGAGGCACCAGGTGAAACCCAAATCCATCCAAAGGGCTCTGTAATCTTGCCTTGTTGTGGAACATGCTTCCTCTAGAACTACTTCAGCAACTCTCTCAAATATGGGTTACTCTGTACCCCATAGTTCATTATCTTAGACAACTATAAGAACGTTTACTTTTTCAATCCTCTTTCCCTTTTGAATTCCAGATGGCCAGTCTTGTGTTTTATTCTCCATTTAACGAGCTTTAAGTGTTGCCCGTCCTGTGAAAAGTTCTTTGTTTCTTGAAAGGAAACCTTGCAAACACAGGTCACTCTCCCAGTATGGGATTTTGAATGCAAGCAAGGCAGCAAATAAACTCGACAATTCTGAAGCTAGCTAGCCTCTCTTTCTGGGCGTTGAGCTGAGGTGTTCTGACTGATATTGACTACCCGATAGCTAAGGAATTTGGGATTAACTTTATTTTTATTGCAAGGATTACTAGAAGCAAGTGCACATTTATTCTGCGAATAAAACTCCATTAATTTAAATGTAGTATGGATCAATTTAATGAGCTATAAACTCACAGCATTTGCACTGGCTCTGTGTATCTCAGTGGATTGAGTGTGGGCTGTGAGCCAGGGGGTTGCTGGTTCAATTCCCAGTCAGGGCACATGCCTGAGTTGTCACCTGGGTCCCGGTGGAGGCCACGTGGAAGACAATCACACGTTGATGTTTCTCTCCCTCTTTTCCCCTCTCTAGAAATGAATAAATAAAACCTTTGAAAAAGAAAAACAATCTTAAAAAAAAAACACCTCACAACATTTGATGTTTTCACCACAAAAAGTTTTCACACTTGAGATTTAGACGTGAAATGACAGTTTACTGAGTTTGCCTCTTTCCCTTTTGTGTGAGAAGTCCACAACTTTTCACTTGACAAAGAATGCTTTCTTTTCTAGTTCAGCCAGAGGAAGAACTAGGTTACACTAAGGTTAGATTTGGGAAATCTTCACACTGAGTAACCTCTGAATCCCTCCTTGCTAGGGTGCCCAAGGTCAAGGCGTCTGAAACAAAACCGAGGCCTGAAGATGTTCCTTTCCAGCATCCTCAGAGCTCCATGAGGGCTCTGCTGCTGTTCAGCTCCCTTACCTCTGCATTCTTTGCAGTCAGTAGCTGGCTGGGGGCACGTTTGTTATTTTGCCCGTTCGCCCCCACCGTTGTCCAAGACTGGGCAAAGGGCAATATTATCCTCCAATCCCAGCCAACTAGACCAGGGTGATTGCATCAGGATCTACCAGGATAACTGAGACTGCTGTGAGAATTTAAAACAAAGGAAGGTGGATGCTGGTAGTTGGTTACACAAGTGATGGAAGAGCTGAGAAGCCTAAGAGGGCAGTAACACAACCCAAGAGGTCGATACTACCTCTAGGCTGAAAGGAACAAAGGGAGAAGGTGGTGTCACCTGAGCCCAGGGCAGAGGGTCACCCAACAGAAGCTGGAACTGGAGCCAGGGGGAAAATGCATTCCCTAGTTGAGATGCCGCCAAAGCAGAGCAGGAGGGGGAACTGTCCTGGCTTTTCCCTCCATTGGTTCCCCAATCTTCCAATAATGCCTCTCAGTGGCTAAACTTACCAGAAGCCAGCTGAGAGGAAGCTTGGGAAACTCTTCCTACGAAGGGCCAGGACCTGGGCTATAGAGCAAAGCAGAGGAAGGTCGAACGGGCCCAGGAGAAGCGCAACATGTGAACATCTACAGTAAGTGAGACCAATCTGATGTTTTCCTTCAGGAGTTGGGACTGATTATGGAGACTAGCACAGTGGCTTTTGGGTGTTGTAGCTGGGAGGTCCTATGGAGCCAGAGCTGTGGTTTCCTGTTCTGTTTTAGAAAAAAAGAGGAAACCAATATGGAAGGAGAAAAGGAGAGACAGAGAGAGGGAGAGTGGGGAAGGGAGGGGGAGAGGCATGTAAAAGGTGCATTCAAGAGGATGGGACAGACGCAGAGCTGTCGGCAGTGTTATGGAGCCGGGAGATAAACTTTGGTAATCAGGGCCTTCCAAAGACTAAATACTCCAAAAAAAGACAAAAGCCCAGGAAGAGCTGACGATGCTTAGGAATGTTTCTAATTAGGGAAGCGTCTTTAATGGAGCTTCTAATTTTAATTGGGTGTGTTTGTATTCTGTTCCAGAAGAGAATGAAACAAGAAGGCCTACAATTTTGTAGCATCTAAATTTGGTGACACATTCAAATAATTCTACAACTTTTTAAAAAAAGATTCTATTTATTTTTAGAGAGAGGGGAAGGGAGAGAGAAAGAGAGGGAGAGAAACATCAGTGTGTGGTTGCCCTTCATACGTCCCCTACTGGGGACCTGGCCTGCAACCCAGGCATGTGCCTTGACTTGGAACCAAACCAGTGACCATTCGGTTTGCAGGCCTGTGCTCAATCCACTGAGCCACATCAGCCAGGGCGAATTGCATAACTTAAAAAAAAAAACAAACCCAAACTGTTGCTTTGTAATAAAATATTTATTAAATAAAAATATTTTAACCACAGCCAAAAAGAGAGTGTCTCTGGACACATTTAGGCAGAACTTTTATACATCTAATCTAAAAAAGGTCAAAAATGCTAATATTCTCTATTTAGCAGATTTTGATCTGAATTTTCTATCCATCTCAGCATATATAAAGTATTTTTAAATTAAATATATAATGGCCTACTGAGAAGAGTCAGTTAAAGTTGTCACCAATTTATTAACCATAAGTGCAAGTTGGAAGTTTGCAGACAATTTTATGACAAAACTGAAAATAAGATTCTGTAAAAAACAAAATACCCAATAGCAAACCAGTGACATTAGACCTAGGTATATGTTCCAGTGATATTCTGCCCAGTTATTTTTTCAGTGTTTACATTATTTATATAAAGAAGTTTTAAAAATTATTTAATGTACAGAGGCATGTCATTTTAACTTTTTGAAATGAATTGAAATCCTTTTAAAATGATATATTTCATACATTTGGAAACACAATAAAACTAATTAATCAGTAAATAAGTATTTAAAAAAATCAGACCCACTTTTCCAAAGAAGCTTTTGTACAGTTAGGCTCCGGAGTCCTGATTGCTGACCCTGAGCTGCCCAGCGGCACCCATGGGGGAAGGACAGAGCCTCTTGTCTCGCCCTCCCCTTATTTTTACTTGTGGAAATTTTATCTCCCCTGCAGGGGGACGTTAGCCCCCAGCTCTCAGCAAGACCCTGTATCATACTTCACTTTGGTCCCCCCACTCTGAAAGCAGACTGCTGTAATTCTCACTGACTTCTCAGAAATGACCCACAGAACTAGCTGACAGGTTCCTGGGGGAGAAAATATTCCACTCTTCATGGTTCGACTGTGGGACAGTCCTGCAGATGAGATCCTTATGCTTCCCAATGATACAGCTTAGATACGCAGAAAAGCTGTAACAGAAAATAACTTGACTAGAAAATCAAAAAGAATGCTAAAGCAATTCAAATGAGAATAAAAACAGGATAAAACAACAAAATAAACTTGAATCATAATAAAGCCCTAAAAAGAACAAAAAAGAGAGCAGTATAAATAATAATAAAAACACAAAGTAGACCAGAGGCAATGAAAATAGACTAAGAGTTGAAATAAAAGGAAGATAAGATTCAAAGAATAAATGAAACTAAAAATAAAAGAGATGAGAGTAAGGACAGGTGTAAGTTTATAAACACTAAATCAATGAAAGATTGGATGTGGACTCGGCAGCACTAGGAGTTCTTTGTCTCACCCTGTCGTATGAAAACAACCTTGGCCGTACTGGCTAAGCCAGGCCTGTAACTTCTAGAGACCTTGCAGGACTGTGGAAGGAAGTCCAGGGCAGAGGGCCCTCAGTGCTGTGAGGTGGACACTGTAAATCTCTGAAGAAAAACCTCTTGGACCTCATTGACTACGTAGGCCATAGATCATGGTGCAATAGATGCTTCCTTAGAAAAATCATCCAGCCCAATTTCTTTTCTATAGATGTGAACCAAGGCCTATGTTGAATGAGAAGGTGCAATTCCGGCGATGGATATGGATAGGTGGAGACATAGGGAAACTTTCTTGGCAATGCCATCTGATTAGGAGGCTTGTCCACCGAAAAACCCCATGCTCAGCACATTTTTAAATCATTCTTTTCCTTGTACCTGAATTTTTGGTGTCAACACAAGTACGTTTGATGTGCCTGGAGGTCAGTTAGCTTCTTTGGGGTCCATTCCCCAGGCCATTGAGTTTGCCTGAAGTGAGTTAAGCTGCACATCTGAGATGTGTCCCAGAACAGGGGTTACTCTTCAAGGACATGGGAAGTTCTGCTGGTCTGGGGATCAGTCAAGACTGGCACAGAGGTGGGGACTGAGGGAGGAGAGTCCCGTAGAACCCTTGGCTGGGTTTGATAGAGAAGCTAGAGGAACCCCCTCCAGGTGGAAGAAAGACATAGAGCAGGCCACAGTCCTGGGCTGGCCCCAGGTTTGCTCAGCTCTGAAGTGGCACCTGGGCTGTCTGCAGAGCTGCTCCTCCAATGGGGCCCTAAACACAGAGTAGGTGGGGCCCAAAAAGGCAAAAAAAAAAAAGAGACCCAAAGGGCCTGGGGCATCTTCAGTTACGCCAGTTCTAGAAGGAGGGTCTGTATTAGTTTCCTTTTACTGCTGTAACAAACTACTGTAACCGTAGTGGCTTAAAACAATACAAATGTATTCTCTGACAGTTTTGGAGGTCAGAAGTCTGAAAAGAGCCTTACGGGGCTAAAATCAAGGTGTTGGCAGGGTTATTTCCCTTTGGGGATTCTAGGAGAGAATTCACTTCTCCCCTTTTCTACCTTCCGGGGACCACTGCATTTCTTGGTTCCTGGCTCCTTCTCTGTCCTCCAGCATCTTGGTATCTTCACATTTCCGCCTCCCCCCCACCCCGGATATCTCTCTCCTACATCTACTTTTTTCCTCTCTCCTACATCTACTCCCTACACTGGCCCTCCCACTTTACTCTTACGAGGGCCTTTGTGATTATTTTGGACTCCCTTACTTAATCCAGGCTAACTCATCTATTGATAGAAATCTTTCATTTAATTACATCTGCAAAGTCCCCTTTGCCGGGTAGGATCACATTCACAGATTCAGGAGAGTAAGATGTGAATATCTTTGTAGGGGGCATTATTCAAATGACCACAAGGGTTTTCATGCTCTGTCATTTCAGTAGGTGGCACAGGGTCCTGGCAGGACCACCCACACTGGAGATGCCTGTGCTTCAGCTGCTGGTCCTCACCACTCTTCTGGTAGGAGCTGAGGGAGGCTCTGCCTGGTGACTTCGTTAAATGGTGAGTCGTTGAACCAGCTGCTTTAGGGTGAGTTTGGGACTCCACTTTCCGTTGGAAGTCTCAGCAACTTGGGCCTTTGGTTCCTTAGGAAGGAGGGAGCTGAGAGTTAGGTATAAACTTTATAGAGCTAGACATATTTGTTCAGCAAATACCTACTTAGTACTTGCAGGGTCCTGAACACTAGGTGAGGCAGCAGAATATCATTGGTGAAAAAAACTCGGATTTTACTGATTTTGATTTTTTACTATTCCTGTGTGCTATAATCTAAGTTACGTGGCAGCATAGATGTTTCTTATCTTACTCACTACCAAACTCCTGTTTCACCTTTTCATGGGTATTGACCGTAAATTCTCAATAAATTTTTGCTGAATCAGGGAAAGATATAATCTTTGACCTCAGTGAGTTTATAGTTTAATATACTAAACTAGGGGTTGGAAAATTCCGGTTCTTGGGTCACATCTGGCCTACCCCTTGTGCTGCTAAATACAGTGTTATTAGAATGCCACCACACCCATTCCTTTACATGGGTTTTTGGCTGTTTGGGGCTACAATGGCAGAGTTGAACGGCTCTGACAGGCTGCACAGGTTACAAGTTGGGGCTGAAATGTTTACTATCTGATGCTTTGCAGAAAAGGTTTGTCATTCCCTGGGCTGACAAATACTAGTAACTATATGGAGTTACTTATAATAATAAGATTTATGATGCGAAATATACTGACTACAGAGGCAATACTTTGGTTATTCTTAGAGCTTCCCATGCCCCCAAGCCATGTCTTTAGAAGGGCCACTTAAAGTATTTGTCAAACCATCCATAGTCATCATCATGGAGATGCTTTCCTGTCACTTACGAGAATCTTTGTTGAGGTGGGAACTCTAGGGTTAGGATTTAGTGTCCCTGGATAAGCCGTTCTGCTTGTCCTCTGAAGTTCTCTCCATCTTCCTGCTGCAGTGTTGAAGCATAGGGCTTGGATCTCTACTGTTCATAGCTTCTCCTCGCCCCCTGCGATGTCCGACAATTGCTGTCTATGGTTTCATCCCCCTCGTCTCTCTACTTTCCAGGAAATCTAACATAATCTTTCAAAAGATTTAGACCTTTAGAAAATACCTCAGCTTCTAATTTCCTCTCATCAGAATCCTTAAAGCAAGAAATTAGAAAGGTTTGTTATTGGTTTGGAACAAGCTTTAGGTGGAAATGGAGATAACAACAAAAAACTGGTATTTGGGAAGTAATCTTGTTTTATTTGCGTTGCTAAGCAGTTTGGACCATTACCCGAAAGCAATACATTTTAATTAAGAGAGAGGTTTTAAGGAAACAGTGACAGGATCAGCTGTCAGGACGACATTCAATATTTAACACCTGCTACCTGCGATGACCACTCCGTCCTAAACAACAGTTACAGCAATACAGATACATAACAGCTGAGGATCAGCTGCATTTGTGTGTTGCAAGCTGGTCTAGCTGTCAAGGGCAAAACAGACAGGAGGCATCCTTATAAGATCAGAGGGAGACTAGGGAGGAGAGTATTGATTACACTTATCTAGGAAAGACATGGTGGGGCCTCTACTTGGAAAATGACAGTGGGAATGGAGATGAGCACACAGTATCTAACTCTCAGATGTAGAGTTGAAAGGGATTAGGTGAGTGATTGGATGCCATTACTGAGGGGGAGGGAAAGGCATGGACTGCTCATAGGTAATGGGCTTGGGCAATCGGATGGATGGTGAAGACCTTCACTGAGTTAGGAGACGAGGCAGAGGAGCAGGTGCATAGTATGTGGGGGAAGATGGAGTATCAACTTGGCTGGGGCATTGAAACTTTTGCTCCACTTCTGGGTCACTTTTAATGGTTTAGTAAAGGACTTAGCCACCCCGGGAATGAGAAGTCCCCAAAGCAAGAGAAGTGAACATCTCTGAATCAAGGGATCCCTTCTGCTTTGTGCAAGCCCATTTAGGAGGCTGGAAGGGTGCATATTGTGGTGAGGACATAAATGTTCACTAAGTCAGTTTCTGCTGGCCTGCCAGCATTTCTGTGTGTAGACATCTATTAAATTGGGAGCCTTCTAGCTCAGTCTCTTTCTCCTCTATTTTAGGTTAAGATGGAGCTGTATAGGATTTGAGATCACATAAAAACCACAAAAGCCTTTCCTATTCTGACCCTATAAAGAGTTATGTTTTTTTTAATTTATTTTTTCCTTCAAAATAAGTTTTACGAACCCCATAAAATACAGTCCATGCTGAATTCAATGACTGTGATTCTACGCAGAGAGATTTCCTGATGGGAGAACCCAGATAAGGCATGTGGCAAAATCGACATTGGGTCTACATTTGTTTCTAACCTCAAATATTGTGATAAAGCCTTCTCTCATAAAAACAGGACCTGAAAATAATAAAATGGTCATTTTTAAGGAAACCAACTATATGGGAAAACATATTTGCCAGTGGTTGACAGGGGTTTGATCTCCAAAATACATAAAGAACTCATATGAATCAACCCTAGGAAGACAAATAATCTAAAAAATGAGCAAAGGACCTGAACAGACACTTCTCCAAGGAGGACACCCAGAGGGTCCATAGACATATGAAAGACTGCTCAGCATCTCTAGCTATCAGAGAGATGCAAATGAAAACCACAATGTGATACCATTTCACACTGGTCACAATGGCCATCATTAACAAATCAAAAAACAAGTGCTAGGGAGGATGTGCTGAAAAGGGAACCAACCCTAGTGCACTGTTGGAAGGAATGCAGACTGGTGCAGACACTATGGAAAACAGTATGAAAATCCCTCAAAAACCTAAGAATGGAACTGACTTTTGTTCCAATGATCCCACTGCTGGGATTATACCCTAAGAATCCTCAAACACCAATTCAAAAGAATGTATTCACCTCAGTGCTCATAGCAGCACAATTTGCAATAACTAAGTGCTGGAAATAGCCTACGTACTCATCAGTAAATGAGCTGATCAAAAAACTGTGGTACATTTACACAATGGAATACAATGTAGCAGAAAGAAAGAAGGAGCTCCTACCCTTCACAATAGCATGGATGGAAATGGAGAGTATTATGCTGAGTGAAATAAACCAGGCAGCAAAAGACAAATGCTATATGATCTCACCTATTAGTGGAAACAAAGGACACAACAAAATGAACAAGCAAATAGGACCAGAGACATGGAAATAAGGAATGAACTGACAGTAATCAGAGGGGAGGGGAGGAGGATAATGGGGGAAAGAAGGGGAAGAGTCCAGTCAAGGAACATGTGTAAAGGACCCGTGGGCATGGACAACAGGGTGGGGATTGACTGTAGGAGTGGAGGGTTAGGGGTGGGTGGGCAGGGCAGGGGAGAGCAACAGGGAAAAATTGAGACAGCTGTAATTGAGCAATAATAAAAAATGGTCATTTTTAGGTTATCAAATTAAAATATGCCATTGAAGCAGATGGCAACATTATAAAAAGAAAGTATTTAACACTACTTCCTCCAGTCTCTCCTCCACTTTTTCTCCCTCCTTCCTTTCTCTTCCACCCTCTGTTTCTCCTTCCCCTTATTGTCCTTTCTCCTGTGACAGTGAGCACGGGTGACCATACGGTAGCCTGAACACCCTTCTCTGCCTCGAATTCCCAAAAGAGAAAATAAGGGCAAGGTTAAGAAGTGCATTCATGAAGAAACAAATGATGGAAACTTTTCAAAATTTTCCCAAACAGAATTGAACCTGATTCAGTTCAATTTGTTTTTTTTCGTTTAAGTGATTGAATCCCACTTAGGATTGCTTCAGACAGTAAAATAAAATTTTAAGAAGCAAATTCCTTCTGATACTTGAACAATACTAGAGCCTGCTGTTTTGGCTTTCTGTTACATCCATAGCCAGGGAAGGATAGATGTGTTGAACAGGTAAATGTGCTTTTAGAGACAGTTTTTAAATTATTTTTAAATTCATAAACACTTTTCACAGCAGTGCACAGAAAAATAAAGCAGAGAGTACAGAGAATTCTTGTGTATTCCCTGACCTGTGAACAACCTCCACGCACAGTGGTACCTTTGCTACAGCTGATGAACTGACATGGGCTCATCGTCATCACCCAGAGTCTGTGTCGTTTCCATCATGGCTCACGCTTGGTGTTGTGCCTTCTGTAGGTTTTGACGAATGTACAATGACAGGTATCCCCTGCTATATACAGAAAACTTTCATGGCCCTAAAAATCCTTTTCAGAAACACCTTTACAGATTCACCCAGAAAGGTTACCATTTTACCAATTATCTGGACATCCTGCAGCCCTGTCAAGTTGACACATACGATTAATCATCACAACAATATTTGCTTTACATATTTATATCTATTTTAAAGATATTAAGAAAGAAAACATGTTTTTT
>PVKM010015741.1:0-27569 GCA_004027735.1 Carollia perspicillata
TTGGCTCCATTTTCCTTTTTCTTTTACAGGCTCATTGGGAGCTTATATCAGTGGAAACCACAGCTTCTGGCTTTTATAGTGAATACACGATCAGCCAGTGACTGACTTGTATTTCTCATTCTCCAGGGACTCCTCTAAGAAACCCAGCTACTTTGTAAGTAGTAAAGATCCAACATGAGTAAATCTATGAGTGTTTACACTCCAAAAACACACCACCTTGGCAGCCTCTGCATTGTGGAAGGACCTAGGAGAGGAGGAGAGGAGGAGAAAGTTCTGTACTGGAGATATAATTAGGAGGGAAGAATCCATTTTCATGTTTTGGCCAACAGCCCAGCACTCAGACATGTGTTGGTACACCCCAGGTTGTGGGGGAGGCCTTTTTTGTTGCTGTGGGTCCTTGGAGCATTGTTGCTGTACTTGAAGGGACTGACCAGGAGCCAAGGTGGTTGATTGTGCAGAATATTTGCCATGGCAAGGTTATTATCTTCCTCCCCCGATAGATGATGAAACTGAGATTCACAAAGGCAAAGTGGCGTTCCTGTGGGGATGCCACAGTCCCAGGTCTCTGGGCTGCGGGGCATTTCCCTTCTCTGAGGCCACGGCAGGCACGTTGATAGGCTCACAGCTTCTCTGTATTCTGTGGGAAGTTGTCAGTTTGTGCACGAGTGATTTCTTCTCTTTATCATGCACTTACTTAACTTGCCTTCACAATACCCAGAGGGGTGTGTTGATGTATACTATTAGTCTTCTAGAACTGAACTCTGTATCCCATTCTGGGTTGAAGGGCAGAATTCTTGCTTAGCGAGTTAGCACATCTCAGTAGTCCACGGTCTGATAGAAGGCTTGCCTTGGGGGTTAGTGTCTGCCATCAAGAGGAACATCAGGGATTCATTAGGAAATTTTCTCCTATTTAATGAGATTAAAATTATGTGACAAAATAATTTTAGAGAAATTTTGTTTTCTAGAGAAAAGAAAACATAATGAATATGCCCTCATCATTTTTTAAAAGTTTTTAATTAGTGATTTAGAATCAAATAATGTGCAAAACATGCAATTTAGACGAGCAAGTCAGGCATCTTGCGGCTCCCGAGGTACAGGAGACCAGGCTGCAATGTGTGTGGGAACAGTGAGGGCTAGTTCTTCTGTTATTTTTAACCCTGCACTAGACCTAGCAGACAATGAGAACTTTAAAAATGTAATAAATGTTTGCTAAGTGATATAGTGGCCTTTATGGCCTTCTGCAGAATGGCTTAATATGGTTGTGGTATTAAAAGAATTTTGCAGAGTGAGGAAAATCTGCATACATCATGGTAAGCTGGGATGGGTGAGTCCTGAGGAGTGTGAGGGGAGGGATCACAGGATGCTCTGGGTGCACCGCCCACCTTCTCAGGGGAGGCCAGCTCCTTAACAGCATCTCTGCCCTTCCAGGCTCGACCTGGAGACAGTTTTATTGTTAAACCATGTTTTTCTTTTTCTAAAAGAAGAGGTTAGTGAACACTACAACATCCAAGTAACCGTACATTTTTACAATTTTAAATAATATTTAAAATTAAGGAAAACGGTTTGATAAACATTTTGAATAGTTTAAGTATACTTTTTTATCACATTTATAATCTGACTATAAATTACTAATGTGACTCTATTATTGCTATTTTTATATTACTTCTAAGAAAAAAATCTGGGGAAGAAACAACTTTGTGTAATCAGCTGAACAGCCGCAGAGGCGAAGTAATGGGATTGACATGAGATATTGTTTCCTTAGCAGTGTGGCAGAGCCATTGTGGAGTTAGTGTTCTCGGGGCAGCCAGCGCTCTTCCAGAGCGCTGGGCTGGTGTTCACGAGTACTGCATCCTTCCTTCACTCACGCCGGTTTTCTCTTTCATCATTTACGTGGAGCTGTCTACTATAGACCTAGATGCTTCGTTACACTACTGACCAACAGTGAGAAGTGCTGTTGCTCCAGTTTGCTAATTATAGTGTGTGTGTGTGCGCGCTCAACTACATTTTAAAGTGAAACAGTGAGGACAAAAACTAGTATTCTGTAACTGAGAGGTGGTCAAAGCATATCAGGCTCACCAGCCAGCTCCTGAAATTCCTGTGTTCACACTCAGCCCTTATAGTCTCCTAAGCTGAATCGTCACTACCTCTGTAGTCACTCCCATCCCCACAGGCTTCCTCTGCATTGTAGCTTTTAGGCTAGGGCACCCTTTGTCAGAAATACAACCTTGTTAGGTAGGAATTTATGCTTTTGGTTTTTCTTTCTTATATTACTAATACTTTTAGGTATTCTTAGGAAGACATTATTATTTTGAGACATTCTCAGTAAAGACAAAAGGAATAAATAATTCAGAGTTAAACATTTGAAAAGAAACCTTGGTATAAAGGCTTCCTGGGGGAAAGAAGAGTCTTTTCAGCTAGTGGTTGTCCATATGCAAAAAGTTAACTTTAATCCATAGGTCTCATCATATGTAACAGTGAACTCAAAGTGAATCATAGACCTAAATGTGAAACAAAATACAAAATTTGTACCACAAAATTTAGGAAAACTATCTTTGCACTATTGAGAAATCTAAGGTTTCTTAGATAAGACATAAAAAGCACATTTTGTATGAGAAAAAAATGGGAAGTATTCTACTTGGTCAAAATTAAGAAACCTGTTGTTAAGACACTGTTAAGAGACTAATATAAAGACAAGTCCCAGACTGGGAGGAAATACGTGCAAATCATATATTTGAAAAGAGTCATATCTAAAATATGTAAAGAACTCTCAAACCTCAACAGTAAGAAGACAGACATCTTAATTAAAAAATAGTCAAGAGATTTGAGAAGATACTTCATCAAAGATAAATGAATGAGTGGCAAATAAGCACAGAAAAGGTGTTCAATATTGTAAAGAAAATGCAGATTACCACCACAGGGTGATACCCCTAAATCTGTACATTCCTGTCAGAATGGCTAAAGTGAAAACAATTGACTATACCAAGTTTTAGCAAGTATAGGGAGTGCCTGGGACTTGGGCACTGCACAGAAGAATGTAAAATGGTACAACTAATTTAGAAAACAATTTGAAAGTTTTTTAAAAAGTTAAGTACATGCTGTATGCTAAGCATATGGTAAGATCTGATAGTAGTTACATATATGTAACACATTTATTTTATAGCGGTATAAATGTCTTCTCATTTCGTTTTTTCCATTTTGTAGATGTGCTATAGTATATTCAGCCTGCTCCCTATGGATAGACACTTGGCTTGTGTTCCTTCTTTTGTAGTTACAAATATGGCACAATGAAAAACCTAGTGCATAGGTCATGTCATTTCACAGTATACTAGTCAATCTTTCAGGAGAGCCCTAGCAGTGAAATAGCTGGAGCCGAGGGTAGCTATTCCTGGTATTGCTGAGCCTTGCTGTGTAGGGGCTATAAGAGCTTGTGCCCAGCAGCCTTGCTCGGAGAATCATCCATCTTTGGAGTGTTTGCCCATCTGACATATGTGGAAGGACTTTTTGAGGTTGGATAACTTGCATTTCTCTATTAAGTCAAGTTGATTGTTTTCATATGTTTAAGGGCCTATGGGGAGGAAAAACACTTTTACTTTACCCTCCTAGGTTTTCTGGCTGGGGCCCTGGAAATTTAACTGACAAAGAGTAACAAGAGAAAAAATTTGTTAACACTTGCAGCACACATATGCATGAGAGAAACTCAGTGATGAGTAACTCAAGCAGGTGATTAGAATTTGGGTGCTTATGTACCATCTTAGGCTAAACAAAGGGGAAGGAGTTTTGGTTTTTGATGGTGGGCGGTTTATGGAAAACGTATGTGTAGAAATGTATGATACGTGGGTTATTGTAGTAAGGGATATTTACCATACAGATTTATGTCAGCCTTCTCCATTAATAAGAGTTAAGAGTTGTCTTCTTCCTGGTACTGAAGAGGGAGACAGCTTTACAAATGGAAATTTCCTTTATAAATGTACATTTCTTTTCAAAAGGAAAACTTATGCTCTATTTTTAGAGATTTTCCAAAGTCTTCTGTTCCTCAGTTGCCTTCAGCTCAATGATCCTTTTGTCGAAGTAGCATATTTTAGAATAGTGCATGCTGCTGCCCTTCAGGCCTTTTGAATTTTTAATTGTCTGTTCATAATTTTTGCCTTCTTCCCTTATTGTCAAATTGAGTTATCAGTCTCAATTTATAGTATCTTTGTTATATATTAAGAAATACAAATTACTAGTTATAAAAAATAGTCACAGAGATATAAAGTTCAGCATAGGGAATATAGTCAATAATATTGAAATAATTATATACGATGCACTTGGAATATTGAAAGTACCACTTTGTAAAGTATATGATTGTCTAACCACTATGCTGTACACCAGAAACTAATATAATATTGAATGTCAACTGTAATTCAAAAAAAAATTTATACTTTTAAAAATAATTATTAAGTTGTGATTTTTTTTGCAATTACAATTTTTTTTACATTGATCATTTGTATTGTATTTGCTTAGGATTTTGTGGTTTCTTTTTTTCTTTATAATAGTATTTTTAATGTATACATCTTCTTATTTTATTCTATTCTATTCTGTTCTATTTTATTCTATTCTATTCTATTTTGTTCTATTCTATTCTATTTTACTTTATTCTATTCTAATCTATTCTATTCTATTTTACTTTATTTTATTTATTGTTGTTCAAGTACAGATTTCTGTCTTTTAATCCCATCCCAGCCCGCTCACCCAGCCCTCCGCCCTCCCTCCCATTTCCACCACCCCTAGTTTTTGTCCATGTGTCCTTTATACTTGTTCCTATAAACCCTTCCCCTTTTCCTCTGAAGTTCTCTCCCCTCTCCCCTCTGGACACTGTTAGCTTGTTCTCTTTTTCACTGTCTTTGGTTATATTTTGCTTGCTTGTTTGTTTTGTTGTTTAGGTTTCTGTTAAAGGTGAGATCATGTGGTATTTTTCTTTCACCACCTGGCTTGTTTTTCTTAGCATAATGCTTTCCAGTTCCATCCATGCTGTTGCAAAGGGTGGGAGCTCCTTCTTTCTTTCTGCTGCATAGAATTCTATTGTGTAAATATGCCATAGTTTTTTGATCCATTCATTTACTGATGGGCACCTAGGTTGCTTCCAGCACTTGGCTATTGTAAATTTTGCTGCTGTGAACATTGGGGTGCATCGGTTTTTTTGGATTGTGTTTCAGGGTTCTTGGGATATAATCCTAGGAGTGGAAATGCTGGGTCAAAAGCCAAATCCATTTTTAGTTTTCTGAGAAAATTCCATACTGTTTTCCATAGTGGTTGTACCACACGCTAATCCTACCAACAATGCACTAGGGTTCCCTTTTCTCCACAAGCTCTCCAACACTTGTTTGTTGCTTTGTTTATGATGGCCATTCTGACTGGTATAAAGTGATATCTCATCGTGGTTTTAATTTGCATTTCTCGGATAGCTAGCGATACTGAGCATCTTTTCATGTGTCTCTGGATCCTCCGTATGTCCTCCTTGGAGAAGCGTCTGTTCAAGTCCTCTGCCCATTTTTTTAATTGGATTGCTTGTCCTCTTAGAGTGGATTTGTGTAAGTTCTTTGTATATTTTGGAGCTTAAACCCTTGTCTGAGGTATCATTGACAGCTGTGTTTTCCCATACAGTTGGTTCTCTTTTTATTTTAATGCTGTATTCTTTAGCTGTGCAGAAGCTTTTTATTTTGATGAGGTCCCATTTGTTTATTCTTCCCTTTATGTCCGTTGCTCTAGGGTAGGGGACATATCAGTAAAAATGTTGCTGCGTGAAATATCTGAGATTTTCCTGCCTATGTTCTCCTGTAGGATTTAATGGTGTTATGGCTTATAGTTAAGTCTTTTATCCACCTCAAAATTATTTTTGTATATGGTGTAAGTTGGTGCTTGAGTTTCATTTTTTTGCACATAGCTGTCCAGTTTTCCCAACACCATTTGTTGAACAGGATATTTTTACTCCATTTTCTGTTGCTGCCCCCTTTGTTGAATATTAATTGACCAGAAAGACTTGGGTTTATTTCTGGGTTCTCTTTTCCGTTCCACTGGCCCATGTGTCTGTTTTCATGCCAGTACCAGGCTGTTTTGATTACAGTGGCCTTGTAATACAGTTTGGTATCAGGTATTGTGATCCCTCCTGCTTTGTTCTTCTTTTTCACAATTGCAACAGCTGTTTGGGGTTGTTTATGGTTCCATATATTTTTGAAGTGTTTGTTCTGTGTCTGTGAAATATGCCATTGGTACTTTAGTAGGTAATTGCATTGAATCTATAAATCGCTTGGGTAGTATGGACATTTTGAGGATGTTAATTCTTCTGATCCACGAGCATAGTATGTGTTTCCATTTGTTTGTGTCTTCCTTGATTTATTTCTTCGGTGTTTCTTCAGTGTTTCTTTCTTCAGAAACCGTCATTTAATTCTGCTCTGATCTTGGTTATTTCCTTCCTTTTACTTGCTCTACTTGCTTCATAATATTGATATTGTATAATTTTCTCCATACAGGTCTTTTACCTCTTTGGTTAGGTTTATTCCTAGGTATTTTATTTTTCTTTTTGCTATATCGAATGGGATTTTTTTTCTTGATTTCTGCTTCTGCTGTTTCATTGTTGGTATACAGAAATGCCTTTGATTTCTGGATATTGACTTTGTATCCCGCTGTTTTGCCAAATTCATGTATTAGGTTGAGCAGTTTTTGGATAGAGTCTATAGGATATTCCATGTACACTATCATATCATCTGCAAACAGTGACAGTTTTGTTTCCTCCTTTTCCGATTTGGATGCCTTTTATTTCCTTTTCTTGTTGGATTGCTGTGGCTAAGACTTCCAATACTATATTGAATAGAAGTGGTGAAAGTGGACAACCTTGTCTTGCCCCAGATCTTAGTGGAAAAGATTTTAGTTTTTGTCCATTGAGTATCATGCTGGCTGTAGGTCTCTCGTATATGGCCTTTATTATGTTGAGGAGTGCTTCTTTAATTCCCACTTTGCTGAGTGTTTTTATCATAAATGGGTGCTGTACCTTGTCAAATGCTTTTTCCGCATCTATTGATATGATCATGTGATTTTTGTCTTTGCTTTTGTTTATGAGATGTATTACATTTACTGATTCACGAATGTTGAACCATCCTTGCATCCCTGGGATGAATCCCTCTTGGTCATCGTGTGTGATCTTTGTAATGTATTGTTGGATGCGGTTTGCCAATACTTTGTTGAGGATTTTGCCATCTGTGTTCATCAGTGATATTGGCCTAAAGTTTTCTTTCTTTGTTGTGTCTTCATCTGGTTTTGGGATTAGGATGATTCTGGCTTCATAAAAAGAGTTTGGGAGTCTCCATCATTTTGAATTTTTTGGAATAGTCTGTGAAGGCTAAGGATTAGCTCTTCCTTAAATGTTTTGTAGAATTAACCAATGAAACCTTCTGGTCCAGGGCTTTTATGTGTTGGGAGTTTTTTGATTACTGCTTCAATTTCCTCTGCTGTTATTGGTCTGTTCAGGCTTTCTGCTTCTTCTTCATTTCCTTTTGGAAGATTGTATTTTTCTAGAAATTTGTCCATTTCACCTAGGTTTTCACATTTCTTGGCATACAGTTCTTCATAATAATTTCTTACAATCCTTTGTATTTCTGTGGTGTCAGTTGTAATCTCACCTCATTCATTTCTGATTATGTTAATTTGAGTCCTCTCTCTTTTTTTCTTGATGAGGCTGTTTAAAGGCTTGTCAATTTTATTTATCTTTTCATAGAACCAGCTCCGGGATTCATTGTTCCTTAGAATTGTGCTTTTCGTCTCTACGTCATTTAATTCTGCTCTGATCTTAGTTATTTCCTTCCTTCTGCTTGCTGTGGGATGTCTTTTTTGTTGTTCCTTGAGTTCTTGGAGGCATAGAGTTAGGTTGTTTGTTTGAGATGTTTCTATCTTTTTTAGGTAGGCCTGTATCACTGTGAACTTCTCTGAGGACTGCCTTTGCTGTGTGTCATAAATTTTGAGTTGTTGTGAGTTCATTTTCATTTGTTTTTAGAAACTTTTTTATTTCTTCTCTAATTTCATTCTTGACCCATTCATTGTTGAGTAGCATGCTATTCAGTCTCCATGATTTTGAGTGTTTGGGGTTTTCTCCTTGGGGTTGGTTTCTAGTTTCAATCCCTTGTGGTCAGAGAAAATGCTTGGTATCATTTCAGTTTTCTTGAATTTGTTGATGCTTGTTTTGTGTTCTATCATGCGGTCTACTTTTGAAAATATTCCACGTGCATTTGAGAAGAATGTGTATTTAGCCCTTTCGGATGTAGGGCTCTATATATACCAGTGAAGCCCATTCCATCTAGGGCGTTGTTCAATGTCACAATATCTTTGTTGATATTTTGTTTGGATGATCTGTCCACTTTTGACAATGGGGTGTTAAAATCCCCTACTATAATTGTGTTGCTTTCAATATCTTTCTTGAAGTTCTCTAAGATTTTCTTTATGTATTTGGGGGCTCCTATGTTGGGTGCATGTATATTTATATTGTTTATGTCTTCTTGGTGGAGTCTTCCCTTGAGTATTATTAGTGACCTTCTGGGTCTCTGTTTATGGCCTTTTATTTTGAAGTCTGTTTTCTCTGATATGAGTATTGCTACCCTGGCTTTTTTTTTCTGTCCATTTGCTTGTAAAATTTGTTTCAAGCCCTTTACTCTCAGTCTTTGTAGATCTTTTGTTCTGAGGTGGGTCTCTTGTAGGCAGCTTATGTGTGGTTCATGCTTTCTTATCCATTCAACTATTCTGTCTTTTGATTGGAGCATTTAATCCATTTACAGTTAAGGTTATTATTGATAGGTACTTATTCATTGCCATTTTTGTACCTGTGTTCCTTTCTGTCTCTCTCTTTTCCTTTCTTTCCTGAGAGCATTCCCTTTAGCATCTCTTGCAGAGCTGGATTGGTGGATGTGTGTTTTTTTAGACTTATTTTGTCTTGGAAGCTCTTTATTTGGTCTTCTATCTTGATTGAGAGCCTTGCTGGGTAACGTAGCCTTGGTTGCAGGCCTCTGGCTCTGATTACTTGGAATAATTTTTGCCATTCTCTTCTGGCTTGGAGCATTTCCATTGAGAAGTCAGCAGCTAACCTTATTGGGGCTCCCTTGTGTGTTACTTCCTATTTCTACCTTGCTGCCTTGAAGATTCTCTCTTTGTCTTGGAATTTTGCCATTTTCATTATGATGTGTCTTGAAGAGGGCCTCTTTGGGTTCCTCTTGATTGGGACTCTCTGTGTTTCCTGGGTTTGTGTGAATTTTTCTCTCATCAAATTAGGGAAGTTTTCCATCATTACTTTTCCAAACAGGTTTTCTATCCCTTTCTCTTCTTCTTCTCCTTCTGTTATCTCTATTATTCAGATATTATTATGTTTCACATTGTCTTGTATTTCTCTTAATCCCTCTTCATTCTTTCTGAATATCTTTTTTTTTTCCCTGATTTTTCTGTGTGTTTTTTTCTATTTTGTCCTCCAGCTCGCTGATTCGAAATTGTGCTTCATCTATCCTGCTTTTCATTCCTTCTACTGTGTTCTTCCATTCAGATGTTGTATTCTTCATTTCCTCTTGGCCCTTGTTGGTATTTTCTTTTTCCTTTTTCATGTTGATATAGTTTGTAGCGATTTCCTTGTTTCCCTGAAGTTTCTGGTAATTTGTTGTGAGCTCATAGAGCTTCCTGATTACCACTGCTTTGAACTCAGTGTTTGATAGTTACGTTGCCTCTATTCCATTTAGCATTCTTTCTGAGGTTTCCTCCTTCCCTTTTGTTTGGGGATTGTTTCTTTGTGTTCCCATTTTTTGTGAGATTCTTCTTGTTAGCCTTAGCTTCTTAAATTGATCTGTTCTGACTCCGCGGGTGTATGGTGTGAGCTACTGTGGTAGAATACCTGTGAGATCCAGTGGTGCAGTCTCTTTTGGGTGTCTTGGTGTTCACTGCTTCCACCTACTGTTTTTTGTGATCATTTGGAGGGGTAAGGCAAAATGGTTTAAGATAGCAAGGGAGTATTCTATGCTATTGACAGTAGCAACTGATAGTGTAGAGATAGGAGATCCTTTGTATATGTATAGTGTTAACCATGATATACCACCCAACTAGTCACTTTTTAGAAAGGGTGGAATGAAGATAAAACTCCTGTTGGGGAGGGAAGGATTTTGAGTTGGATGTGGAAAGCAGTGAGGTTGTGGGAGGTCGTTTTCTGAGGTAAGGTGAGAATAAAGGATAGTGAATAGGTGTAGTGTGTGAGAGAATAACCACTACAATAATAGAGTTCAGGAAACTGTGAATTGGGTAAGGTCTGGGAGGGGTGTTGTGTATTATTTACAGTAGTATGGAACAGCTATTGTTTACAATAATATTAGAGCAACAATCATATGAGAGAATCTATGAGATGTAGATCCCAAGGATAGGGAGCATTGGACCTTCAATAGTGTGCTAATGGAACACAAGTGAAGTGGACAGTAAATTAGCAATACATTATGAATGAGAGAACAGGGGAAATGTGCCATTGGATTCAATATAACCAGCCTAGCATAGAAGACTAAACAGAAAGAAGAGGAATACAAAAATATTCAAATAAAAGATTTAAGAAGATTGTAAAAATAATAATGCACATATGCAATATCTTGGAGGTTCTCTGTAATAGCAAAGTGAAATTTATCTCTTTGTCTCAGTTGTTGGGTTGCCTCCTCTTTGGGTCCAACACTGGTCTTTTCATTGTTCAGTTCTTTTTTTCTCTCATTTGTGTGTATTTCAAAAAAAAAAAGCAGTCTAAGGAAGATAGAAGAGATCAAATTGGAAGAAAGGAAGAAGGAATAAAACAAAAAAGAAGGAAAGAGGAGCAAAAGGCATTGAGAGATAAAAAATAAAAATTAAAAAATAAAAAACTTCTTTGAAAAAATCAAATCAACAAAAAGAAAATTAAAAAAAAAATACCTTGCTTGTTTCAAAGAGGTCAAACCGTTTTTTCTGTTCTTGCTGGCTGCAGCAGGCTGAAGGATGGGTTTACAGATGTGGTCTCTGGGTCTCTGGGTCTCTGGGTCCCTGGGTCCCTGGAGGCACGCGCATTCACTCTGTGTTTAACAGGTGCAGGCTCACTCTGTGTTTATAGGTGCTCTCTCTGGGTTTCTGGAGGCGCTCGTGCTCACTCAGGGTTTACTGAGTGCAGGCTCCAGTTCTCCCGAGGTGTGTGCTCTCTCTTGGTCTGGGTGTGGTCCCTGGTGCTCCACAAAGCTCTCTCTCCTTGGGTTGCAGGCATGCGCGCCCAGCAGAGCTGCCCTGGTTGCCCGGCTTCGGCGCATACTCCTTCCAGGGCTATGTGTGCCCCCATGTGTTTGCCACTCAATCCTTACTTCCCTCTCTGCAATTTCAAGTAACCAGGTCTCTCCCAGTGCTGCTCAAACCCTGCCTGGCTGGTGAGGGACCTGTGACTCAACTCTCTCCCAAGAGCCCTATGGTTGGCCCAATGGGCCTCGGCCTGGGGCTGCAGCCTTCCTGGTCCCTACAGTGATCTCTGGGCCCTTATTGTCCCGTAGCAGTCTCCTTACCGTCTGGTTTTTCAATGTCCACTATAACTTTTGATCTCCTATTTTCATGTATGCTGTGGTAGTGTTGGCTGTCTGCTCTGTTTCTCCATAGATCGGCCAGGCCAGGTTTCTCTCCCCTGTGTAGGGGAAGTGGAAACTGCTCAGTGTTACCTCGCCTCCACCTTCTCTGTCCTCTTCCATCTTTTTTATTACTTAAGGATTTTGTGACATAGACCTAGGTTATTAAGGATTCTTTCCATTTTTTAGTCCTTGGGTGTTTTTGTTTTACTTTTGGATCTCAAACTACTAGCTGTTTAACTTGATACGTGTTGTGAGAAATGGATGCAATGTTATCCTTTTTCTCATGCTTTGTCTTCATTCTTAAAGATTATGTTATTAACAATTGGGTATAGACTTCTGGGTTGGTATATGTTTTCTTTCACACCTGTGATGCTGTCCCACTCCTTTCAGCTTCTATGCCAGACAAGTCAACTCTGGTTTAGCTTTTTGGGTTTTTTGAGGAGAATCTGTACTTTTTTTCTTTCTTAATTGTTTAATTTTTTTTCCTTTATCTCTGGCTTCCTGGAGTTTTATTTTCTTTATTATGATGTGGATTTCATTGTATTTATTTTGCTTCTAATTCATGGGCAGAATTGGTATCCCTCACTATTTTCGGAAATGTCCTGAGCCTCACTGAGCCAACCAGTATTTCTTGAAATACTGTGTTTGCTGTTCCTTCTTTCCATTCTTCTCAGACTCTGATCAGAGTTATACTAGACCTGATCACTGTTGTTTTCTTGTGTGGTGCATTTTGGATAATTCTTCAGATTTTTTTTCCAGTTTACTTTGCTTTATTTTGCTGTCTTCAATATGCTACTGGATAAATCTGTCTATAGTTTTTTTTTTTATTGTAGTTAACTGTGGTTTTCCTTTCCAGAAATTCTGTTTGGTACATTTTAAATTAAGGGGTGTCCAACCTTTTGGCATCTCTGGGCCACAATGGGAGAAGAGTTGTCTTGGGCTACACATTAAATACATTGTGACACATAATCACAAAAATGACTCATAATGATTAAGTGAATTTACGATTTTGTGTCAGTCCATGTTCACAGCCATCCTGGGCTACATCTGGCTCGTAGGCCGCAGGTTGGGCACCCCAAATTATGTAACTTTTTCTAGTTTCCTGTGAATATCTTCAAATTCGTTAGTTATTTACATGTGATAAACATACTTGTTTTAAAATCTATATCTGATCATACGTTTTCTGAAGTCTGTGTGGTTCTTTTTATTCTTCGTATTGTTTCTGTTAGTTATTCTTGTCTCTTTTCTTTTTGTGCCTGAATCTCTTTGGCTGCTTGCTGGCCATTCCCCATGAGTGGACTCTGATGGGGATGAACATGCCCTCCCCCAGAGAAGTCTGCATCTGTTCTGCTATTTGCTGGAAGGCAGTGAGTGCCATTTGAACTCCTCGGGTCACATTCACTTCTTCAGGGTCCACTAGTGCCTGGATTCAGTGACAGCATTATGCAGAACTACATACACAATGGTAGTTCTGTGGCCATAATGTCCCAGGGAGTTTTTCTCTTTCTCTCTCCCCACCTCCCTTTTTTTCTGTTCATCACCAACACAAGCTTTTGCACAGTCCTTTGTGGTTATGAGGGTGAAGGTCTGATTTACCTTCCTGTTGGAGTGCAGAGACCTCTGAAGTAGTTGGCAGGTTTCCTCTGGCCTCCCTGCCTTAATCACACTTGGCCCTGAACTTCTCTTCTCCATCCTCGTGGCCCTCAAACCTTGAAACAGGAGCTTGAATTGAAATACCTGTAAGTTACCCCAAAACATACATGACTTGGGGGCTCTGCTTACTTCTAATTCCTAGTGTTCATCCCTCAAATGGCTTAGGAGTTTCTTGCTCTTTTGGAATCTCCAGTGTTTTTAACTTGACATTTTTGTTCATTTTCAGTGGAAAAAATGTCTAATCCATATAATGTAGTTGCTGTATCGAAATTGTAATCTGTTAGATTTTATTTGTTTTTAATTAAATTTATAGGTGAATATTTACCATATTAGGTACTTCCTCACAAGTCAGTTTGAGAAGTTTTATGTTTTAACTAGCTTATTTAACATATTTATTTATCATTTAACTATCTATATTTTTAATTTTGAAACATAGTGTCTTTGGAAACTATTTTTGTTTGATATCTTTATTACTTTATAGAAAAAGAATATAGACTATAAATTACTGTGCCTTTGTTAAGCTTTTCTCTGAGACCCAGCATACAGCTAATTTTCATACATGTTGAACATATATTTGAAAATAAAATTTAGAGTGCAGGGTTCTTTAGATCAAAGTTGTTATTTGTGTCTTTCCAGTCATGTTTATCAGGGTGGGGAAAGTTTTTCTGTAAAAGACCAGATGGTAAGTTTGTCAAGTGTTGTGGGCTCTGTGGTCTCCATCTTGACTGCTCAGTGTGACTGCACCTAGGAAGGCTTCCTTTACAAAACTGGCTGCCGGACAGATTGGGCCTCTGTCTTTGTCTTCACCTGTGGTTCATCTCTTCCCTGTATTGGCTTCTGAGAGGTGGATGCAAATCTCCCTTGCTCTCTGAAGGTTTACTCTTTGTATTCTAAGGACATGTTTCAAGAAAAATTAAGTACAGACATGCCTCTTTTTATTCCTGGTGATTATTATCCCTAAGGGAATTTTGTCTTTGTTCCAGGTCTCTGTTGCCATGATAATGCTGTGTAACAATCCACTCTGAAAATCAGTGGTTCAAAACAATGACTGTTTGCATAGCTCACGTGCCCAGCATGAGTGATTTAGGCTGGGCCCCTCTGTCAAGTCTGTTCCTGCTGTGCCTGCTCACATATCTGGCAGCTGGCTCACTGGCTGTTCAAGATGGACCTCCTAGGTGACTAGGGTGACTAAGCCTCCACCCTAGTCCTACGTCCTCTCGCTGGCTGGTTCTGGCATGTTCTGAGTGTAGGCAGAGACCTGTAGGTGATAGTGAAGCCCCTGCTTTCAGCACCACTGACCAACTTAATCACGTGACCACCTGCCAGAGGAAGTGGGCGTGCGGCACTTGGACTCAGCCATACTCAGGGGCCAGTCTGTTTGTTTACTCGGATACCCCTTATCAAAAATTTCTGTTATGCCATTCTTAGTTTTAATACCAAATCGACTCTTGTATTTCTTTGTTTTGATGGAAAACTTTTCATAATTATTTGAGAAATGTAGGTTAAAGAAAACAGCTACTTTATAGCCAGTATTTTACTTCCGCTAAAACAGATACTCTTTTCAACCTGAAGGTATCCCGTGTGTCTTATTGTGACAGGTCATTTTAAAATCAAAATAATGAAACACGTAAGTTTAGTTTCTATGAAATCATCTCTTAAATGGAAATGTGTGATGTGGCCACCAGATAGACAAGCAAAAATCATTCTTGAATTGCTGATCTGTACCATTATATTTTATGTGTTTACTACGTGTCCTGTAACTGAAGGTCCGTGTATAATGAGTGAATCCTGTATCTGTGGAAATGAAGGGATCATGCTTACCGTCAAAAGAAGGCCTAGTCAGCAGGAGGGATCCCTAATGTAGAATAATGACAATATGGTGACACCAGGTGTCCCATTATAGAGGCAATAAAGGGATTTCTTTTAAGCTGGTGATGGGGTGCTTCCTTCTTTTGAGATCAGTGGGGTTGGCTGGTGAGGTACAGGGTAGGAGCAGATGGGATCAGTGCAGATGGAGGACCTTGGAATTGGATATTGAAGGCCTGAGAGCTAGACAGAAGCACCAAGAGGGAGGGAGGATATGGGAGAGGTCCTGCCAAGTATGTGTGTGTGACTAGGACAGGAGATGAGAGACATTCATAGGCTGAGAAGGGAGTAAGGAAGTGCGCCTGTGTAGGTCCACTTATATAGGCAGCAAGACAGTGGGCTGCCCATTAGGGCATCCCTTGATCAGGGATGTTTCCTGGCACTAGAGACTGAACTCTGAATACTGCCATTCCATAGATGACATGATTTCCTGCAGCAGTGTTGTACTGTCCAGATGTAGAATCAGAGAAGGTAAAGGGGTGGTTTATTGTGCAGTTGAGAGTTGCCAGTTGGGTGCAGTGAAAGTCAAGACAATGGCAAGATTAAGGAGATTTAAGATTAAGGATCCTGGCAAGAATGTGGCTGTAGTGTTCCACCAGTGGGTAGGATAGGCTACATAGAAGGGAAGTAAAGGTCTAAGGAAGCTAAAGGAGTGGAAGGGGCCCATTGCCAGTTTGAGATAGAAAGAATGGGTGAAATCCACACTTGTGCACATTTGTGTGTTTGGGGATCAATGGTGTCTTCCTCCATCCCACGGAGCGAGGATGGCAGGTGGTGCAACTGTCCAGGTTTGCACCCTAGCTTTGTGCCTTACTAGCCCTGACTTTGGGCCTTTGCTCTAAGATTGTGCCACCTCCTCTTTCTCATTGCTCTTTTTGTCTCCACCTCTCATTCCCTCCCCTGCTGAATTTTCAGCTAATTTGTATTGCTTTTTTAAAGAGAGAGTCTAGCAATTAGCTGTGAGCTAGCCAAATAGCTACCCTAGAAAAATCCACGAATTACATTTAAACTTGTAATCAATGTCTTTTTTCTGTGTTTAAAGAGCTTTCCACTTTAAATACTGACAGTATGGCTTAATTTTAAAATTTGCATCTCAAACTTAATTTTTTAGAGGAACACCTTTGTCCGTCCATGTTAACATGGCATGTTTTGTGTAGTGACAGAAACAGAACAATCGTTCTTGCTAGGTTGGCAGTAATGACTACCTGTTGTGTCCGTGGAATGGGGAGAGCACAGGAATTGCTGCCCTGGAGCCTCTCATAGGTGGTGTGTGATCAACAGGACACTGGGAAGAGGAGTACAAGGCAGAGGGTGATCTGTCTTGTCCTGGACATTTGCCCACTCAACAGTGTGCTTAAGAAGTTAGTTGTGAGATGTGGATAAGAAGGAACAAGAGCATCAGCACTTACACAAGTTAATTTCACATATATTTTATGTCCAACTATACCTTAACATAGTTTTAAATATGAAACTCTAACAAATATATAAAAACATGTATTAAACCTGTAGGTGAAGTGTTTTTATTTATGAGCAAGATGAGTAACTAGAAGCAAAATGAGTAACGAGGAATTCTGTAGGTGGCCAGTGTTTGGGGTTTTTCTACAATATTTTATTATGACAAATTGTTATTTTAATTGATATTCAGTTAATATTATACAGTGGACATTTTAAAAGTACACATTGGCTAAGTTTTGTAAATTAGCCAAACATGAAAAAACAACAGGTATGGGAGAATATATGTGTGTTGTCATAATATGTTGTGGTTCAGGAAGACTTTAGTTGTTTTATAGTGTACATTTGTTTTGATTTGAGTATGGGAAGAAGGTTATTTGTTCTTGACAGATTTTCTCATGACATAACTTAGAATTATGAAAAACTGAGTGCATGATGGATATATTTTACAAAGATAACTCATTCTCAGTTAGTTGGAGTTGCTTCATCTTACTTGAATATGCTCTGTAGAATGGCTCATCTCACTTGATATGAAATAGTTGCTGACTAGTTCCCTGAATAACAGAATCTTATACCATTGTCCCCTCTCATCCATGGTTCTGCTCTTTGTAGTTTCAGTTACCTGCAGTCAGCCATAGTCTAAAAATATTAAATGGAAAATTCCTGAAATAAACAGTCCGTAAGTTTTAAATTTTGTACCGTACTGAGTAATAGGATGAAATCTCATGCCATCCTGCTCTGTCCCACTCAGGATGGGAATCATTCCTTTGTCTAGTGTCTCCATGCCATTTAGGCTGCCTTCTGTTAGTCACTTACTGGCTGTCTCAGTTATCAGATCCACTGTTGAGGTATTGCAGTGCTTGTGTTCAGTCACCCCTACATTACTCATTAATGCTGTGTCCACATAACTTTTATTATAGGATATCATTATGATCTTTCTATATTATTATTTATTGTTAACCCCTTACTCTGTTTAATTTATACATGTAAATTAAACTCCATCAGCAGCATACATGTATAGGAAAAAATACTATATATAGGCTTTGGTACTGTCCACGGTTTCAGGTGTCCACTGTGGATGAAGCATATCCCTGTGGATAAGGGAGAACTACTATTTCACAGAAGGTTTGGTGCTTCCCTCAATAATGAGTAATGCTAACTATAACTAGTTTATAGTTTGGCCACTGTGAAAAATCATGCTTGTTTTATTTTGTTCATTTTGCTGTTTGTTTTCTGTTCAAAGTGAAAAAAATAAAGCAGGCTGTTCTACAAAGGAGACCGCAGAAAGTTCCAGGGTGGAGACAGTGGCCTAGGCAGCCTCCTCTCAAGTTCTGTGCCCTGTGGTAAGCTCCACATCTTGTCTGCCACTGGCCTTCCTGTACAGCACAAGCCCTAGTGTGGCAACTAGTACGGTGAAGTAGAGGTGGGCCTGCACCAGAGAACACAGTGAGGGGGCAAAAGTCTGCCAAGACAGAAGGATGGCAGAAGCGTGTGTGCCCTGTGTGCCTTACATTGTTCTGATTTTGTTTTTATTAATGTTCTTATTTTTCAATTACAGATGATGTACAACATAGTGGTTAAAATTTATATAACTTACGAAGTGATGGCCCGGTTAATCTACTTTCCACCTGGCACCACACACAGTTCTTAACAGTATTATTGACTGTTTTCCCCGTGCTGTACTTTACATCCCTGTGACTGTTTTGTAGATGCCAGTTTGTACTTTTTAATCCCTTCACTTTTTTTACCCAGAACCAACCACTCAGATTGTTCTTCACATCTGTCAGTTTGTTCCTATTTTGTTTGTTTGTTTTTTAGATTCCACATATAAATGAAATCATATGGTATTTGTCTTTCTCTGACTTATTTCACGGCCATAATACCCTCTAGGTACATCCATGTTGTCACAAATGGAAGGATTTTATTATTTTTATGGCTGAGTAACATTCTACTGCATATCTGTACTCCCTCTTCTTTATTCAGTTGTCTATAGATGGTACTTTGGTTGCTTCCATATCTTGGCTATTATAAATAATGATGCCATGAACATAAGGATACATATATCTTTTTGAATTACTGTTTTGGATTTCTTGTGGGATTTCTGATTCATAAGGTAGTTCTATTTTTAATTTTTTAAGGAATCTCCGTACTGTTTTGCCATAGTGATTGTACCAATTTGCATTTTCACCAACAGTGTACAAGGGTCCCCTTTTCTCTACATCCTTGCCAACGCTTGTTTGTTGATTTACTGATGATAGCCATTCTGACAGGTGTGAAGTGATGTCTCATTGGGTTTTAATTTGTATTTCTTTGATGATTAGTGATGTTGAGCATCTTTTCATATGTGCATCGGCCATCTGCATGTCCTCTTTGGAGAAATATCTGTTCAAGTCCTTTGTCCATTTTTTTAATTGTATTTTTTGTGTTTTGAGTTATATGAATTTTTATATGTTTTTGGATATTAACACCTTATCAGATGTATTGTTGTTGAATATCTTCTTTTGTGCAGTAGGTTGTCTTCATTTTGTTGATGGTTTCATTCACTGGTAAAAAGCCCTTTAGGTTGATGAAGTCCCATTTGTTTGTTTCCCTTGCTTGAGGAGACATATCCAAAAAAATTATATTACTAAGCAGTCACAAAGTTTACTGCCTATGTTTTCTTCTAGAAAGTTTTATGGTTTGGGGTCTTAAATTTACATTTTTAATCCATTTGACTTTGTTCTGGTATACCATGTAAGAAAATGGTCTGGTTTCTTTTCTTTTTTTTTCCATGTGTCTGCCCAGTTTTCCCAACCCGATTCATTGAAGAGACTGTTTTGCCACATTGTATATTTTTGCCTCCTTTATCATAGACCAATTGAAAATATAGGCATAGGTTTATTTCTGGGCTCTCTCTTCTGTTCCATTGATCTCTGTGTCTATTTTTCTGACAGTAACATGCTGTTTTGATTACTGTAGACTGACAGTGTGGTTTGATATCAGATAGCTTGATACCTTCAACTTCATTCTTTCTCAAGAATGCTTTGCCTATTTGCGGGGCGGGGGGCACTTTGTGGTTCCATATAAATTTTAGAATTATTTGTTCTAGTTCTGTGAAAAATGGCATTGGTATTTTGATAGGGGTTGCATTAAATCTGTAGATTGCTTCATGTAGAATGGACATTTCAATAATATTGATTCTTCCAACCCATGAGCACAGCATATACTTCCATTTATTTGTATCCTTCCAAAATTTTTTAACCTTTTATAGTTTTTCAAGTACAGATCTGTTGCCTACTTAGACTTCTATGTGTTTTATTCTTTTTGATGCAATTGTAAATGAGATTGTTTCTTCTTTTTTTCTGATAGTTCCTTATTGATCTATAAAAATGCAACCAATTTTTCAATATTAATTTTGTATTCTGCTTATTTACTTAATTTATGTATTAGTTCTAATAGTTTTTGGTGGAGTTGTTAGGGTTTTCTCTATATAGTAGCGTGTCATCCGCAAATAATTGCTTCTTCCTTTTTAATATGGATGCCCTTTATTTCTTTTTTTCCTGACTGCTATGGCTAAGACTTCTAATACTATGTTCAGTAAAAGTGATGAAAGTGGATCTTGTTCCTGATCTTAAAAAAATACTTTCAGTTTTTCCTTGTTTACTATGATATTAGCTGAGGATTTGTAATATATGGCCTTTATTATGGTGAGTTATGTTGCCTCTATTCCCACTTTGCTGGGAGCTGTTAATCGTAATGGATGCTGGATTTTGTCAAATTTTTTCCGCATCTATTTATATGAACATATGATTTTTATTCTTCATTTTGTTTATGTGGTATGTCACATTAATTGATATGTGGCTATTGAGCCCACCTTGCGCCTCAGTAATAAGTTACACTTCATCATGGTACACGATCTTTTTTATGTATTATTGAATTCGGTTTGCTAATTTTTTTTAAGATCTTGGCATCTATTTTTATCAAGGATATTGTCCTATAATACTCTTACTTTCTTTTTTTTTGTAATGTGTTTGGTTTTGGCATTAGAGTAATTCTTGTCTTATAAAGTGAGATTGGGAGCCTTCCCTTCTCTTCAATTGTTTTGGAATAATTTGAGGAGGATATGTGTTAATCCTTCTTTTAATGTTTGCTAAATTCACCTGTGAAGCCATTTGGTCTGGGACTGTTGTTTCTTGGGAGTTTTTTTTTTTATTTCTAATTTGATTTTGTTAGTAGTTATTGAGGTACTAAGATTTTTTGTTTCTTTATGATTTAGTCTTAGAAGATTGTTTATTTCTAGGAGTTTATCCATTTCTTCCAGATTGCCCAATTTTTGAAAAAAGATTTTATTTATTTACTCTTGGAGGGCAGAAAGAGAAAGAGAGAAACATTGTTGTGAGAGAGAAGCATCACTTGTTGCCTCTCATATATGCCCCAACTGGGAGCAGAACCTGTAACCCAGGCATGTGCCCTGACCAGGTATTGAACCAGTGACCTTTTGCTTTTTGGCATGACACCCAACCAGCTAAGCTGAACCAGTCAGGGCCAGATTGTTTAGTTTTTTGACATATAAATTTTCCATAGTAATTTCTTATAATCATTTGTTACTTCTGCTCTTTTATTTTTGACATCATTTATTTGGTTCCTCTGTTTTCTTTTTTTTTTTTTTTCTTGATGACTCTGCTTAAAGGGTTAAAAATCTTGCTTCTCATTTCAAAGAACCAGCTCTTGGTTTCATGAATCTGCATTTTTTGACAATATTACATTAATTTCCTTTCTGATCTTTATTATTTTCTTCCTTATTCTAACTCTGGGCTTTGTTTGTTCTTTTTTCTAGTTTCTTTAAGTGTAAGCTTAGATTGCTTATTTGAGCTCTCATGTTTCTTGAGTTAGGCCTGTATTTTTATGAATTTCCCTTTTAGAACTGCTTATCTGTGTCCCATAGATTTGGGGTCTTTGTGTTTTCATTTGTCTCAATGTATCTTGATTTCTTCCTTTATCTTGTTGTTAACACATTCATTGTTTAGTAGCATTCATTGTGTAGCATCTGCATGTTTGTGTGTTTTTAGTTTTGGTCTTGTAATTGATTTCTAGTTCCATACCATTATAATTGGAGATGATGTTTGATATGACTTCGGTCTTTTTAAATTTATTGAGACTTGTTTTGTGGTATAACGTGGTCTATCCTAGGAAATGTTCCATGTGCATTTGTAAACAAGGTATATTCAGCTACGTTGGGGTGAGATGGTCTGAAATGTCATTCAAATCCATCTGGTCTAGTGTGTCATTTAAGGCTGCTGTTTCCTTGTTGATTTTTGTTCTGGAGGATCTATTCATTGACATCAGTGGGGTATTAAAATCTACTACTACTACTCCGTTACTGCAGATGTCTCCCTTTACATCTGTCAATATTTGCTTTACATATTTAGGCACTCCTACATCAGTTGTGTAAATGTTTACAAGGGTTATGTCTTCCTGTTGGATTGAGCCATTTATCATTATGAAATGTTCTTCTTTGTCTCTTGTTATAATCTTTGTTTTAAAGTCTATTTTGTCTGATAGAGTATTGCTACCCTAGCTTTATTTTTGTTTCTGTTTGCGTGAAATAATCACCTTCTGTCCCTTTACTTTCAGTTTGTTTGTGTCTTTCAATCTGAAGTGGGTGTCTTGTAGGCAGCATATATTTGGATTTTGATTTCTTATCCATTCAGCCACTCTGTGTCTTTTCGATTGGAGCATTTAACCATTTACATTTGAAGTAGTTATTCACTGGTATGTACTTATTGCCATTTTACAAGTGTTTTCTGATTATTTTTAGTTTCTTTTCCTTTCTTATTTCCTTGCCTTCTTCTCGTATCTTGACTTTCAGTTGTGTTTTGCTTGGATTCCTTTTTCTTCATTTTGTGTGTAACCCTTGCAGATTTTGGTTTGTAGCTACCATGTGCTTCGTACAGACCACACACAACATATCTGTAGCACTCTGTTTGCTGTAACTCATGGTGATAAGGGTCATTTGTTTTTTAGCACATTCTGAAATCATTGTTGGTTTTATTCCCCCTTCTCACTTTTTATGTTTTGGTCATTAGTCTTTATTTCCTTTGTGTGTGTGTTTCTGTATACTGCTTAATTTGCTGTTGTAAGTACACCTGTTCTTCCTAGTTTTGCCTTTTACTCTTTGTATTAAGTTTATAGTCAGTTGATCCACTGCTTTTATTAGGTGTTTTTCTTTGTGAATGAGTTCTCTTTTTTTGCTATGCTGTCTGATGTATGTTTTTATCTTTTTCTTCTTCCTCTTGTTCTTTAGTAAATCTCTTTAACATTTCTTACAATATTGGTTCGGTGGTGATGAATTCCTTTAGTTTTTTCTTGTCTGTGAAGCTCTTTATCTCTCCATCAATTCTAAATGATAGCTTTCCTGGATACAATAATCTCTCAGTTGTAGGACTTCACTTTTCATCACTTTGAAAATTTCATGATGGAGTATTTGACATCCTGCTCTCCAACATATGCCATTATTTTGCTCAAATTAACTCCTATAAAAAATTAAAAAGAGAAAAACTCATGCCTGTCTCTCTGTTCTGCAAACTCTCTATTGAGAAATCAACTGACAGACTTAGGGGGAGCCTTTCTTGTTGATTACTAACTGCTTTTCTTGTGCTGCTTTCAAAATTCTCTCGTTTTTAACCTTTCACATTTTTATTATGCGTCTTAGTGTGGGCTTCTGTGGGTTCATCTTTTTTGGGATTCTCTGAGTTTTCTGGACTTGTATGTCTGTTTCCTTCTTCAGGCTAGGGAAATTTTTATCACTCTTTCTTCAGATAGGGTTTTAATCCCTTGCTTTCTCTATTCTTGTCTTACCTCTATGATGTGACTGTTGTCCCAGAGGTCCTTTAAACTATCCTCAGTGGATTTTTTTCTTTTCTATTTGCTGTTGTGATTGGGTGTTTTATGCTAACTTTCAAGTCAATGATTCAGTCTTCTATTTCATCTAATCAGTTGTTCTATCTAGTGTATTCTTTATTTTAGTTATTGTATTCTAGTACTGACTGGTTATTTTCTCTGGCTTTGTTCTCTTTGTGTAAATTCTCACTTGAGTTCATCTAGTCTTCCTGTCAGTTTATTGAGCATCTTTATAACCAATATTTTAAACTCTGTATCTAGTAAATTGTTTTTAGGTTTTTTTTCTGGAGTTTTCTCCTTTTCTTTCATTTGAGACATATTTTTTTGTCTCCTCTTTTTGGCTCTCACCCCACCCCCTTTATTTGTTTCTGTGTATTAGGTAAAACTGCTAGGTCTCCCAGTCTTGACAGAGTGGTCTTACATAATAGGTGTTCTGTGAGGCAGACTCCCTGTTCACCTGAGCCAGGTGTTCCAGGGTATCTCTTAGGTGGGCTGTGTGTGTCCTCCTGTTGTAGTTGAGCCTTGATTGCTGTTGCAGTGTCAGTGGGTGGGATTGACCCTCAAGCTGACTGGTTATAATAAGTGGTTGTGACCACAGCAGAAATATCTTTTTGTGCGCTCTGACCCCACAGAATAAGATCCACATTAGTGGGCTCCAGTGCCTACCAAGTCCATTCTTTAGGTGTTTCATTGCTGAAGCTAGTTGGGTGGTGTTTTTGTGCGGTCTAAAGCCAACCACCTTGTTTGTTCATTCTGAGGCCTCTTGGGAGGTGCTCCAGTGCAGGTCCATGTTAGCCACTGCCTGTACCCAGCCTGGGGCCACGTGATAGGAGCTACAAAGTGATCTGCAGATGTTTGCCACCTGTGCTGTGCTTGCAGGTGCCTGGGCTACAAACTGAGGCCGGCTGTTACTGGTGCCAGGCTTAGGACTGCTTAACAAGAGGCCAGCTCATGCTGAGGCCAGCTCATGCTGAAGCCTGCTGGTACTTGTTTGGGGTTTGTGGACCTTTGTAAGATTTTAGGGAAGTCCACAGTGCCAGCCAAGGTTGACTTCTTGTGCAGAATAGCTGCTGAAAGAATTTTGGGCCAGGCATTTGAGTTGGGTGGGACAGGGTCTCCAAGAATCACCAGTTTGGGGTGAGTTGTGTTAATAGAAACTCAGATTTGGCACCTGCCTGCACCTTCTGCCTGTGTGGCAGAAGAAACAAACAGTGGTACTTGCCAGCACTTCAGTTCCAAATCAGAGCTCCCCATCCAGCCTTCATCTTGAGCCAGACAGTTGAGTTCCTCCCCATATGTCCTGGTTTTTACAAGCCGCTATCTCTTTGCTAGAGGTTAGGGCAAGTGTCTGTGAGCGAGTCTATGCACAGGCCTGTGAAGAGGATGCCTAGATTTCCACTAGCCTTCTGTCTCACCTGGATGGAGTCCCTGCTGATTTTCACAGCCAGATGTTGTGGGGACTCCTCTTTATGGCACGGGTCCACTGGGCTGAGGATCCCAGTGTGGGACTGGGACCCCTTGCTTCTCATGGGGGACGTACACAGCTGAGATAACCCTCTCAGTTTTTAACCACCACACTGGGTGGGTATGGGAACAGGTCGTTTCTAGTCTCTGTCCCTCCTACCAGTCTCCATGTGGCTTCTTTATATCCTTAGTTATAGGACTTCTGTTCAGCTAGTCTTCAGGTGGTTCTTAGCATTGGTTAAGTTGTAATTTTGATGTGGTCATGGGAGGAGGCGAGCACAGTATTTCCGTACTCCACCATCCTGACCAGAAGTCTGTGGGCATTGGGCCGTAGTAATTCATTGTCTCTCATAGCACTTCCCAGTGGGAATTGACCGCTGTGTGCTTTGTTCTGAATCTTTGTCATTTTTCACTACATCTGATTCCAGACCCTATAGGTAATTTTTTATTTTTCCTTTTGTTCCAGTAATGCAATTGCATTCTTATGCTAACCGAATCCCACCAAGACTTTGCCCTGTTGAAGGATAACTGTTTAGTAGCCATGCATCTTGTCTCTCCCTGGGAGTGGTAGCTTGCCATTAGGAAAAGCGGTGGGCTATAGAATCAGACATACCTAATTCACCCACTGGTTTACTAGTGTTTATGAGCTGGTTGTTTTACCTTTTTAATCCTTCAATTTTCTGATTCTTCAAATAAGGATAATAATAGTAGTGGCCTCATAGGATTCCTACAAAAATTATAAGATGTGTTAATTTACATAGTATATAATAAGTACTCAATAAATTGTGGTTATTTATTCATCATTGTGTTACTGTGCCAGAATTTTCAAATTTTTATCATGTGACATGCTTTTAATAAGGAAAATAAGAAGTATTAAAATCTCATATCCATTCCATAGTTTAATCATTCTTAGGTATTGTCAAATATTCATACATACTGTATTTTAGCTATAATTTTTTACTATGACTTCACTTATTTATATATTGTATGTTATACAGAGAGAAAACATCTGGATATTGAGTATTTTCCACTTATCTGCCTTTTATTATATCCCTCATTTAATGAACATATAAAATATCAAGGTCCAGTTTTTATGAAATACAGGCAGCCTGTCTACTCTTTCTGTTGGCACAGTTCAATGAGTACACTTTAGAAAGATAAAGTTAAATCAGTACATCTATGAACACTGTTGCTGTGTTGGTGTCACTTTCTCTACTTCTGATTGTAGTTGACAAAGACTGTATTTTTCATGTGATGAGCTTTCCATAAGGAACATCTTCAATATTATACTCTTCCCATGTTTTCCTCTCCATGATTTTGAAATGATGAATAGTTAACATGTCTGTCTGTTCATCTCCTTGATTTTGAAAGAATGAAAGATGATTTTGAAGTTTTGGAAAATGTTCTAAGTGTGATTTACAGGGTGGGAGAACCTTTTGGTAAAGGACAGATAGGCAGAAGAGGAGATGACCTTGACAGTGTGTGCTACTTAATCGACTTTAGTCCTTGTGGTAGGTAGCCTCTGAATGTTCATACCCATGTGTGATCCCTCCCTTCTTGAAGGCTGGTCCTGTTGACTCACTTCTGATAGAATGTGGCAGAGTGATGGGAAATCACTTCTCAGGCAGGTTGTTAGAAGACTGGTTTTTGTCCTGTGCATTCTCTCTCTCGAATGCTCTGCTTGGAGGGGAGCCGCCTGCTATGTCTAGAGGTAGCCCTGTGGAGTGGCACTTGTGGGGAGGGACTGAGAACATCTGCCAACTACTGAGTGCATGAGCTAGAGGCAGAGGACTGCAGGCTCATGAGGGACCTGGAGCCAAAGATCTATCCAAGCCATTCCTGGGTTCCTGACCCACAAAGACTGAAAGAATAAATGTTTGTTGTTTTCAGCCACCGATTCTTGGGGTGATCTGCAATGCACATTCAATAACTAAAACATTTCGTATTTAATCGTTAGAGGTGGTAAAACAGTTTCTTCCTAAAGCACAGACTGCATGGTTAGTGTATTACCATATTCACCATCCATTTGGGTTAAAAAATGTTCTTGCATAATTGTTTTCAGTGTTTGAGAGTTTTTAAGAGTAAAAAGGGTAGATAGAACTTATAAAGGGGTGGAATTCTTGGCATCTGTAGATATCAAGCTGCTAAATTTGCTAAATTATTTCAGTATTTATATGATTTATCCAGTGAAGGGAACATGAAACATTATGAATATCACTATATTAAACAAAGTTAACCAAGAATTTTCTTTTTTATTATTTTTAATTTTTTTAATATATTTTATTATTTATGCCATTGCAGTTGTCCCATTTCCCCCCCTTCATTCCCCTCCACCCTGCACTCCCCCTCCCACCCACACTCCCTCCATTTAGTTCATGTCCATGTGTCATAAGTTCTTTAGCTTCTACATTTCCCGCACTACTCTTGCCCTCTCCCTATCTATTTTCTCCCCACTGTCTATGCTACTTATTCTCTGTACCTTCTCCCCACCCTCCTCCCACTCCCCTGTTGCTAACCTTCCAGGTGGTCTCCATTTCTGTGGCTTCACTCCTGTTTTAGGTGTCCACTTAGTCTGCTATTGTTTTAGGTGTGGTTGTTAATAACTGAGTTTGCTGTCTTTTCACTGTTCATATTTTTTAT
>PVKM010015742.1:0-27565 GCA_004027735.1 Carollia perspicillata
TGTAAGTTCCCCTTCATGTTCAACGGCAAGGAGTACACCAGCTGCACCGACACGGGCCGCAGCGACGGCTTCCTGTGGTGCTCCACGACCTACGACTTCGACAAGGACGGCAAGTACGGCTTCTGCCCCCACGAAGGTGAGACCGTCTGGGCCCAAGCTTCCCGGGCTCCCTGCCGCCCTGTCACCTACACTCCCCCGCCTGGCACCACCCGTCAGCCGGCTTCCCCCAGCTTCCTTCAACCCCCCTCGTCCCTCTCCCCTGTATAATTATTCGCTTAATGCTTCCAAGAAATCAGTTCCGTTTTAAGTCTCGCCATTAGTAATCGCGTGTGTGAAATCACAGGTTTGAGATGCTAATTACCCTTTTTCCAGCATCCCTTAGAACGAACTTAGAACGAAGAATATTATGCCCAGTGGAACTCTCCAGAACCATTCTGTACTCTCTGGCCAGGATTGGCGGGGGGGGCTCACGGGCATGAGGAGAGGATCAGAAGTCCAGCAGTGGGTCTGGGGGACAAGACTCAGACCCCCAGGCTGGTATTCAACCTGGCTTGGGGACACTGGCCCCTGGAATTTCAGCCATTACTCTTGGTTCTGATGCCAGCTTTGCGTGTGTGTGTGTGTGTGTGTGTGTGTGTGTGTGTGTCTGGGCACAGGGGCTGTTCCACCTGCCTCTTGCTCTCTTGTCTACTTTTGTTTGTGTCTGCATCTCTGTGTGTTGACTTGGTATTTGTGTGTGTGTGTTTGTCAGTGCTCAAAACAAAATTTTCAGGTTTGGAAGCCATGTAGAGGGGGGAAAATTTAAACGGGTAAGGGTACTGATGTACATACTCTGTTTCTTTTAAAAATATTGTTGACACACTTCATAATCAGAAATCGGAAAAAGATAGGATGTGTAACTTCATACTCAGTGAAGTCATCATATCTGGTGATTCTGAAGACTGAAAGCCAGAAAAATGGGAGCAAGCCCAAGTGGTTTCCTAAGTACCTGTACTTCTTTCTCCCCCGTTCCATAGAGTCTTTGGTCTCTGCGTGCCTTTGTCTTTTCGGCTATCAGTTTGCACGTTTGTGAGTGTCTGACTTCACCGAAATCGGTCACTGGCCACCAGCCATCTTGACCAAAGGATTCTGTTTATGCTTTCAGTACCAGAGCTTGCGTGATACTTTATATTAAGTAAGAACTCAAGCCACTAATAAATCAGAAAATTTAAATAGAAATACTTTACGTACCCTGCCTTTCCCAGCAGGGAGTCAGGTGGCGCGACCCCTCCCGCGCATCAGCCCTTGTGACGCGCGCCGAATGCTTTGATGGCAGAAGTGGGAACAGCTGTGCTGCGTGAGCCTGGGGAGGGTTTTTCCCTGCATTGGACATCGGCCATGTCCTCGGTCTGTAGCCAGATGCAAGTACGCACGGCACATGTGTCTGGGGCTTGGGGCAGAGGTTCTGGTTACTCAGCCCCTCCTGACTGCTGAGTCAAGTGTCTGTTTCTCTTCGCTCTTGTCGGGGGCCGGGTCTGAAAGGAGATAAAGGCTTCCTGGGTGGTAGGAATGCAGGTCATGGGAGGCCACAGGCGTGGAGGTTAACTCTCTGCCTCTCTGCACTCAGAGGCCACCCAGGCATCTGGCCCCGGCATTGCCTTAGTCCCTTAGTCCCACTGTTTCTGGTGGGGCAGGAGAAGGTCTCTCGATTGGGAAGAGGGGGCCGGTGAGGATAAGGGGCCTGAGTCCTGCCAGGCGGGGCCAGGGCCTGGGCTCTGTTCTGGTCATGGTGGAGTTAATGGGGGCTGGTGAGGTCACCTCTGGCGCCGTTGTGCACAGATGGTCCTCGTTACATGCTTGTGGTTTTGCTCGTTGGCGATTCCAGAGACACACCATTTTGTAGCCGTGGGGTGGAGGAGGGCATGGGGAGTGAGGGAAGAACCCCAGACAGATACGCGTGGACTCGGAATCCCACTGTCTCCCCAAACTCTCCAGTCAGGGCCCCTGTCTCGGGGAGGCCCACTGGGGTGGTAACGAAAGGTTCCCAAAACCACCCCTGCTCATCCCCATCCCCCTCCCTCCGTCTCTGCCTCCTACAGGGACCACAGCAGAGCCATCCAGAAAAGCACCCAGGGTTGAAAGGAGGTGAAGCTCTGTGTGTGTGTGTGTGTGTGTGTGTGTGTGTGTGTGTGTGAGAGAGAGAGAGAGAGAGAGAGCGCGCGAGCAGGAGAGACATTGAGATTAGTGTGTTTTGTAGTTTTCAGTTACACGCCTTGCCTAGTTCTCCCCTGTATGTGACCGTGAGCAGTTCCGGAACCAGGTTTCTCCATGCCTCAGTTTCCCTATCTATATCACATGGAGAGACTCTCGTGATCCTGCTGGGTGTGGATGGCATGTTGAACAATCCACATGGTGTGGGCGCTGGCCCGGCAGAGCGGACAGTGACCCTGGGGCTGAGGCAGGGGTCTCGGGGGCTCCCGGCTGTGTGCCATGGGTTCAGCATTTCATTGTGGGCGGGGTCCCATCAGGTCCCAGGGGAAGGATGGGGTGGGCCAGGATGGGGTGCTTCCCAGGAACTCGGAGAAGCAGCAGCCTACCAACCAGCATCAGTGATAGTTAATACTCTTTTTTTCAAAGGTTTTATTTATTTATTTTTAGAGAGAGAGGAAGAGAGGGAGAGAAACACTGATGTGTGAGAGAGACACCGGTCAGTTGCCTCTTGCACGCCCCCTACTGGGGACCTGGCCTACAGCCCAGGCACGTGCCTTGAAGGGGAACCAGTAACCTTTGGTTTGCAGGCCAGCACTCAACCCACTGAGCCACACCAGCCAGGGCCATGGTGGTTAACATTTTTTAAAACGATTTTACTTATTTTTAGAGAGAGGGAAAGAGAGGAAGAGAGGGAAAGAAACATCAATGAGTTACCTCTCATACCCGCCCCAACTGGGGGCCAAACCATCCACCCAGGTGCGTGTCCTGACTTGGGATCGAGCGGGTGACCTTTCCCTTCGGGGGACGGCATCCACACATCCCGCTGAGCCCCACCGCTCAGAGCGCTTTTCAGTGTTTTAACAGTGCTGTGACCTCGCTGGTGCATGGTGGGTGACCTCACGTTCACGCCCTCTCCTCTCTCCCCACCCCAGCCCTGTTCACCCTGGGCGGCAACGCCAACGGACAGCCCTGCCAGTTCCCGTTCCGCTTCCAGGGCAAGTCCTACAACAGCTGCACCACTGAGGGCCGCAGCGACGACTACCGCTGGTGCGGCACCACGGAGGACTACGACCGCGACAAGAAGTACGGCTTCTGCCCCGAGACCGGTGGGTGTCCCCGTCCCTCCTGCCTTCCCCAGAGAGCCCGCGGGAGCCCCCGGCCTCCCTTTCCCAGGACTGGGCGCTGGTCAGAGCACTTCGTAGCTGGAGGGCCAGGGCGCCGACGCCAGAATGGACATTGGGGACCAACGGCCCCCAGTTCAGCCCCATTGGTGAGGCCTGGTGCCAGGCCCGCCCAGAGCCCTTTCTGAATGGCCCACACGCTCTCAGCCTCTCTGACAATTGTCTCTTTTCCCGACTGTGTGACCTTCAAGTCTCTTCCTTGCATGACTTTGAAATCTCTTCCTCGCCTTTCTTTGTCGGTAAGAACTCTTCGTCTACCCTTCCTCCTCCCTTCCTGCCTTCCTCCCTCCCTTCCTCCAGCAGCTGTTTCCCAAGCACCTGGTTTCTGCAGGTGAACAGACAGGGCTTCCGTAGGACCCTCTGTGAGGCTGCTGACGGCCCAGGGGAGCGTGTGGGCTCTGTGACCTCTGCCCAGCCGCCATGCTCTGGCCTCTCTGTCCCCATCCATGGGAACCTAATTAAAGCTCTGGGGTGAGACGCAGACCCTTCGGGCAGTGTCTGCTCGGGCAAGTTAACCTCTCTGAGCCGTGGTTTCCCCATCCGTGAAATGGGGTAACACAAGGGTTCTGCTTGGACAGGGGTATTTTGGGGGGTGGCAGGGGGGCGGCGGGTGAGATATGTGTGAAGCACTGGATGCGGCCGGTGCCCAGTCAGTGCGGTGTGTTACTGTGCGCACCACGCTGTCGTCCCTGGTGGTGGCGGCGGGTTCAGACGCCTCATGGCCCCTGACCTGTGTCCCTGACTCCGCAGCCATGTCCACTGTCGGTGGGAACTCGAAAGGGGCCCCTTGCGTCTTCCCCTTCAAGTTCCTGGGCAAGAAGTATGAGCAGTGCACCACCGCGGGCCGCGCCGACGGGAAGCTGTGGTGCTCCACCACGTCCAACTTCGACGAGGACCGCGAGTGGGGCTTCTGCCCCGACCAAGGTACGGACCCCGGCCCTCGGAAAGAGACCCTGGACGCCACCCTGAGCCCCCGCCCACCTCAGGCATGGACCGCGCCCTCCCCTTACCATGGCAGACACTGCCTGTCCAGGGTGGGGGTGCTCCCTGCTCTAGGCCCACCCACGATGGAAGCACCGCCCACTCTCAGTGGATGCAGCGTGGTCCCCACCCCTTACTTAGCCACGCCCATGGACATTGGGGACCAACGGCCCCCAGTTCAGCCCCATTGGTGAGGCCTGGTGCCAGGCCCGCCCAGAGCCCTGGCTTCCAGTTTAAGACCCCATCCATCTCCGTACCTGCATCCACTGAGACTCCTCAAAATGTCACCACGCTGGGCTCGGACAGCTGCCTCGGAGGAGCTGGGTGGGCAGAAGAGGAGGGGAGAATAGGAGGTGCTCACCCTGCCTCCCACCCCACCCTCCATGCAGAGCCGAGAGCCCCAGAACCACCCCCTGTCCCCGTCCGTGTGACACCATCCTTTGCCGAGGTGTGAATGGGGGGTGCTCAGGACACAGCCGCAGGAGCAGACCCCAGGCTGGGAGAGGGAGTGAGCAGGAGACAGGCCGCCACCGTACTGTGCGTGTGGTCAGTGCAGTGAGCAGGGCCCACTTGAGTCTGTAGGGCTCAGGGTCATTGGACTCACCGATGGCCAGGTGAGAGGGCCGGTCCAGGGCCGGCCAGATACAGGTCCACCACCCTTCACGTGACTTTCCTACCGTTTGACTCACGACGAGACGGGACGTGGAGAGGCCGACTGACGGAGGCTGGCTGAAGGGGGCTTTCTTACTCCCCGCCCAGTGCCGTGCTAGGACACACCCTGATGTCACCCGCTGGGCCCCAGCTCCTGCCTAACGGCGGGATTTGCCATCTGCCAGAACGGTCTGGGGCCCAGACTGGTTGGGGCCCCCGGGCTGTGCACGAGTTCCCCAAGCCGGGCAGGCTCAAACCATAGAGATGGCCTCTTGTCCACCTTTGGAGGCTCCAAGTCTAAAATCGGGGTATCGGATGGGCTGAGTTGTGAATGGGGGTTGCTCTCGGCTGCACCCCTCCATTGTTTCCGGGCCTTTCCCCACGGTTCCGTCTTTGTATGTTTTCTTATAAGAACCCCAGTCCCATTGGACTCAGGGGCCACCCTCCCTCCGTATGACTTTACATTTTAATTTATCTGGGGAGTCCTGTTTCCAGATAAGGTCGCCTTCGAAAGGACTCAGGGGTAGGACTTGAATGTATCTTTTGGGGGGGACATACTTCAACCCACAACAGGGGTGACACGGGGTTTGCCCGCTGTTGGTGGCCAAGCCTGGTAGCCACTGGAAGGGGGTTCTACTGCTGCCCCTGGGACAGGAATGGTGGACCCTCAGCCCAGCCTGTCCCTGTTCTCTGACCTGTTCCGAGACTCTGCGGAGTAGGTTTTGCCCCTCGTCTTCCTGGAGAAACAAAAAGGGCCGGGAAGCATGCCGTTGAACCGGTGGGACTTCAGGTGGAGGGTTTACGGATGCCTCTCCATCTTTACAGCACAGGTGTGGCCTGCCCTGGAAAGGGACAAGGGGACTTGGGCTGACCTTGTGTGGAAGGCATAGGCATAGTCTATCAATCCCAGAATTCTCAGGAGCAGGAAAAATCAATCCAGGCCACTTCCGGGGCCGTCTGTCCCACCACGGGATGCCCTGGAATGTCTCCATCCCTGAGGCCAGGGCCTGACGCCTCCCTCCCCGCGGTCCTCAGGGTACAGCCTGTTCCTGGTGGCAGCCCATGAGTTTGGCCACGCAATGGGCCTGGAGCACTCGCAGGACCCTGGGGCCCTGATGGCGCCGATTTACACCTTCACCAAGAACTTCCGCCTGTCCCAGGACGACATCAAGGGCATCCAAGACCTCTACGGTGAGCCTCGGGGCAGGGCGCTGGGGGGCCTCGCGGCCTGGGACGGAGGTCTGGGGGTGGACCAGCAAGGCCCCAGCTACCCAAGGTTGCAGGAAACGAGCAGGAGGCATGAGTGCTGACCTGGTCTGGGGGTGCCCGAACGCCCCGAGGGGACCCTGGGACAGTCCCGTCCCCTTCTAAATAACCTCGGTGTCCCCACACCTCCTGGCTGTCTAGCACATGTCGGGTAGGAAGGGGCTCTCCGTCTCTGGGCGAGTCCCCTGAGGCCCGAGAAAGGTTACCCTTCCTGGACCAAGGTCGCCAGGTGGCAGCAACCGAGGGAGGTTAGAATCCAGGTGAATCTGCTGTGTGCAGGGTAGAATTTCCCAGCATGCTCCTTGACCTTGGAGCATGGTATAGGGGTGCAGGCTTTTAGTTTTCATAGTGATTCTTTTATTTTAATGTGTAACAGAAACAATACAACTAGGACCTGAGACCAATTTTTTCTTTGTTATTAGTGCTTGCAATGAGGCTGGAGTTTGAAACGTCAGTCTGTTGTTTAGGAAATGTAGGGCTCGGGCTGAGAGGTGGGGGAAACAGCGGACTTGGAAGGAACGCACGGTGGAGGGAGAGGCGCCCATGGATTCTGTGCTGCCCCTGCCCCTCACCAGCTGCAAGAGATGGGGCTGGTCTTTACCACTCTGGACTCAGTTTCCTCACCTGTGAAATGGGAGTGATAGTGATGTCTACCTCCCAGGACGGTGTGGAGACTGATTCGGTGATATCAATAGAGAGCATCACACAGTGTGAAGGGCCGTGGGTTTCTGGTTTCTCTCCGCTCCCCTCCCGCCACGGCCGGGCCTCATGTCCCTCCCCTACCTGGGCTTACACTCAGGCCCGAATACTCCGCCTTCTGACCCTCAGCAGGATGGGCAGGCAGCCCTGGGGCCTCAGCCTTGTGGGAGGCACCCTGGGAGCTGGGGAGAGTCTGAGGTCAGGTGTCCTCCCTCAGGGCCATCCCCTGATGGTGACATTGACACTGGCACCGGCCCCACCCCCACGCTGGGACCCGTCACTCCCGAGATCTGCGTACAAGACGTAATCTTCGACGGCGTCTCTCAGATCCGAGGGGAGATCTTCTTCTTCAAGGACCGGTGAGTGGGTGCTGCTCGTTCCCATACCCCCACCCCTTGTGCAGGGGCCCGGCTGGACCCTCTGGAGAGTGGCCTGTGTGGGCAGTTCTGGTGCTTGCCCGACCACCTCCAGGTCTCAGTGGCGTTACTGCCGCAGGCCTCTCCTTTGCTTTTGCTGAGCAGTGGGTCTGCTGCCGTGTGGGGCGCTGCGCTCTGCCGTCTCCTGGGATTAGTGGCTGCTCATCATGGCAGGAGGCGGAAGCACCGAGGCCCCGTCAAACGGCACAAGCACGGTGAAAGCCTCGCCTTGGGTCGTGTCTGAGAATATCCCATGGAGGAAGCAAATCACGTGGCCACGCCGAACCACTGCTCTTGGGGGTGGTACTGCGACGTCACGTGGCAGGAGCCATGCCTCTGTTTCTAAAAGAGGGATGGAGGGAAGAATTGGAGACAACAATCCAGGCAGCCACAGGCCTTCTCCCGGAGTGGCCTTGACCTCACGTGGCCAAACTGTTCCGTGTACAGGGAGCAAGTCAGCACAGGGTAGATAGAGAAAGGAGGCACTGTGCTACAGAGGCCCCCACTCAACTGACCAAGACCTGGGACACATCCAACTGCCTTGACCCTCCTGGGTAACGGTAGGCCGTGTTAGGCCTGCATTAAAGGACCCGCCTATTATCCATCTGTGTATGTGGCCATCCGTCCATCCGTCCATCCATCCATTCACCTGTTCGTGGCGTGCAGTCGTTGGCAGAGCAGGCTGTGGAGCCGGATTGCCGGGCTTAGGACCCTGGACCTACTGCTTACTGGCCGCTTTGTCACAGGCAGATCAATTGTGTACCTTCTTTGTACCTCAGTTTCCCCATCTATGAAATGGGACTAATTTTCCTACCTGTCGCATAGGGCTGTTGGAAGGATTAGATGAGCCCAGCACTTAGAACAATGCCTGACACAGTGTGTTCAATCATATGCCAGCTATTATTATCAACACATAATTACCAAATACTTGGCTAGGCCTGAGGAGCTGGGGATGGGGCATGGGTTGCTGGGGGCAGAGGGTCCACTTCAAGCCTAGATCAGTTTCCTGAGAGAGAGGTGCAGGGCCTCCTGCCCCAGGACCCCCTGGGGTGTGGGTGTTAGAAGTGTGCATTTCTGCTCCCCACCCCCAGGCCCTCCAACTGTACTCTCTGCCAGGGGGCCGCCCCGGGACTCTTGATGTCAGCAAATCCCCCCGATGAGTCTGCACGTTACAGTCTGAGCGTCACCAGCCAGGCCTGGGACATGGAGGCAGAGAGGAGTGACAGTAGTACATGGCAGAAGGAAAGACATGAGGCTGACGAGGCCTCAGCAAAATGCTCTGTGGACCCATTTGAGTCCAGGAGGCTGTAGCAGCAAGACAGCACGTGAGGGGGACTTGCAGGAGGGGCGGATTTAGACGGGCCACGATGGGGTGATGGGTCGGGAGGGTGTTTGAGGTGGGGGGAGCTGCAAGGGCACAGCCACGGAGCGGCGAAGGTTCCTGGCTGCTACGGGGGCTGGTGAGGCTGGGAGCCACCCCCTGTTCTTTGGTGAAGGGCCCCTCTGGTCCAGGTGCTGGACCCAGTCCTGGGAGAAGCAGGTGCCAACAGGGAGGCGACAAGAAGGCAGAGAGAGATGAGAGGCACAGTGCAGTGAGAAGTCGGGCACTGTCAGGCCTCGAATGCCCAGGCCAGTGGGGAGCAGCCGGTGTCCGTGCTGTCCCGAGACCCCCGTTGCGGGGATGGGGAGGAGGTGAATCCGGGGAGCCCGGCTGCCCAGCAGTGTCCTAGCCTTGCGACCTCCTGCAAGGGAAGCCCTGCCCCCATGTGCTGATGTGAGCTGTGTGGCCTCTTGGCAGGGTCAGAGCCCAGGCCCGAGGTGGAGCCATCCTAAGCCTGACTTGCTACACTTTCAAAAGGATGTGGGTGACTGTTTAATGGGCCTAGTGAATGAAGTGCTAAACAGTTAAGCGCTGATTGGTGCTAGGCCTTGGGAGGGCGGGGACAAGAAAGGCAATATGGCAGGATGATTCAGCTCAGACTTTGGAGTCAGATCGGGATTTGAATCCCTGTAACCTCTTTGAGCTTCATTGTTCGAATAAGGATCACAGTACCTTCCTGGACCAACTTAAACCAGAGAGAAATTGCTCTCATGTGGTACGAAGTCCAGGGTTAGGCTGCCTCCAGGCACAGAGAGAGAGGGTCAGTGACTCCGTGATAACTTCGTCCACTGCTGTCCTCTGTGCCAACTTCGTCAGAAGGCTGGGTTCCTCATGGTTACAAGGTGGCTGCCAGTGGTGGTTGGGGCTGTGGGCTTCCACATCCAGCAAGAGAGAAAAAGAGAAAGACAGAGAGGGCGAGATCTCCACATACAAAATGTCAGTCTAGCTGTTCGATCTCATTATGCAAACACAAGTCATATAACAACTGCTGAATCACGGACAGTTGCCAGGGCAGGCTAAAGAACCAGTGGTTCTCAAACTCACGGAGTACCGGACCCCCAGCCCAGTGAGTCTGACCCGGTGGTTTTGGGTGGGGCCCAATAATTCGCATGTCTAGTGAGTTCCTGGATGGTGTGCCCTGGGGATCACACTTTGAGAACCACCAGCTTAATCTCATCGGAACAGGGGGTTGGGGGGGGTGTGGGGTGGATCATAAATGTGGGAGTCCCTTGCGGAAGGATGATAGGGAGATGCTTGGATAATAGAGACTGGGTGCACAGCCAGGAGTGCGTGTGGTAACGTTGTGAGGAGTCCGTTTTACAAGGCGCTTAGTAGGCCCTCAGTGAACGACAGCTCGTGCTCTTGCCGGAGCGTACAGATCCATTCCCACTCCGGAAATGCTTTCGAGTGCCAACAGCCCCTGCCTCTGGTGGCTTCTAATCTAGTAGGAGAGCTAAGACATTAAAAAAAAAGAATCAAACTACTATTTGAGGTGCTCAGTGTTGATTTGTAAGAGGCTCAGAGGAGGGGGAATATAATGTGGACAGAGGTAGTCAGGGCAGGCTTCCTGGAGGAGGCAGCAAGAAGGGAGAGCAAAGAGGTTGCTTCTCAGCCCTGGCATCTGGCAGAGGGGACTCTGTCCATCCCCCAGTCCTTCTCCCGCCTTCCTTTGGTCTTGCTTCCCTCCCAAGGCGTCACTGCCGGAAGTTCCTGAATGGGCTTGGGGAGGCACGTGTGGTCACAGCTGCGCAGTGACTGAAGGTGGGTGGTTTCCGTGTCCCCTTTTCCCCCTCAGGTTCATTTGGCGGACGGTGACGCCAGGCAGCAAGCCCATGGGGCCCCTGCTGGTGGCCACATTCTGGCCTGAGCTTCCAGAAAAGATCGACGCTGTGTACGAGGCCCCGCAGGAGGAGAAGGCTGTGTTCTTCGCAGGTCTGTGGGAGGGACGGGTCCTGCCGGGCCCTCGGCCCCATGCTCCCTGGCACCCATGGGTGCCCCCACTGCTTTATAGACCCGTTCTTTCCACTATCATTTCCAAAAGTGTGGGGTTCCTCCGGGCAGTTGGCTCAGGCAGCAGCGTCAAAACCCCTTGGCCCCCAGCGGGAACATTCGTTACCTCTTAATTCTTTCTCGATCCTTTTAATTCCTCTCCAGGAGGAAAATCGCAGTGCAGGGCTGGTGTCTCTAACACCAGCTAGGGCCTTTAGCAGGCAACAACTTTAGTTAGAATTAGAAGAACGATTTGCTTTCCTTTTTATGTTTTTAAATTCATGTATTTCTGAAGATTTCAAAGTGAATTTCTTGAAAGCAAAATGTCAAGTAAATAACGGTATAAGGAGGCTCTTGAAATGGTAACAATCACTAAGGCAGAGTCACGTGGCTGACACCGGGGGACCCCTGCTTATCCAGCATCGATTTGAGCACCTGCCCTCACAAAGCTCACAGGCTAGTGGGAGGCAGGAACCCAGGCGGTTACGGGGGGTGGTCAGTAAGTGCTGTGATGGGGGAGGGGGGACCGGCAGGGTCCCTGTGCTGGCCTGGGCTGGGGCCACAGGGATGGCCTTTGGAGGAACCGACGGCTCAGCCCACACTGTGGGTACGTGTTCCACCAGGCAGCTCCCCATCTCTATCCTGGAGTGACCGTGGGCTGTGGCCAGGGTGCCTCTTCGTGGCGGGCGTGGCATTCAGAGTGCATGGCTCGGTGAGGGGCGTGAGGGCTGGACCTACCCCCCACCGCACCTCCTTGGCCAGGCACCTGCTGTAACCAACTCGCAGAGCCTGTCCTCGTGAGCCCTGATCTGGGCTTTGAACCCAGAACTTGGCAAGAGACGTGTCCCTGCTGAGAACAGCCAGGTTGCTGGTGGGCAGGTAATAGAAGGGACAGGCTGGCGGGGCATCTCAGCACAAATCCCTGACCCACCTTTGCTTCACCCCAGGGAATGAATACTGGGTGTACTCGGCCAGCACCCTGGAGCCGGGCTACCCCAAGCCGCTGACCAGCCTGGGGCTGCCCCCCGATGTCGACCGAGTGGATGCCGCCTTCAACTGGAGCAAGAACAAGAAAACGTACATCTTTGCCGGAAACAAATTCTGGAGGTAAGGAGGGCAAGTCCAGAGCCGCCTGCGTGGACATGGAGAAGGCACTCTGTGGCTTCACGCCTCCTGGGTCAAGTTCAGAGGTTGGTGGGCCAGGAATGCCCCCTCCCTGGTCTCTAACCGGCCGGGACCACAGTGCCTTTGACAAGTGATCAAAGGTGACCCAACCCTGTGCACGATACTGGTAACAATTCTGGTTAGAACCTCCTTCCCCTTCTCAGAAGTCTTCATTGGGCCTATGTCAGACCGGTCCGGAGTTTCACAATTTGGGGTGACTCACTGAGGAAGGGGGTAATTAAACGGAGACAGTAGCTGCTCCCGCTGACATTGTGTCCCAGGCACTATTCCAGGGACCTCATGAGATCCGTGTGATCGGTATTATTCCCATTTTGTAGACGAGGACATCTGGGTTCAGAGAGGTTCAAAGTCTGCAGCTTCAAGTCACAGGACCAGGCAGTGGCAATTTGGGATTTGGACCCCGGAATTCTGGCTCCCAGAGGGCATACTCTTTATTCTTCACTCTTCTACACTGGGCCTAAAAAACAGTAGCGTCCCAAGAAATGGGGGTGGTCGAGGCAGGGGGGTAGGAGAGGGCAAAATAGGATGAAGAGAGAGAGACAGGGGTGGGCCAGCTTCCCTCGGGAGCCTGCATTCAAATCGGGCCTTGGAGGAGGCCGGAGACACCCTCTGCGGTGTCTGCAACAGGCCCCAGGGCTGCGGGCGCAGGCTGGCAGGGGCCAGCTGGGAAGCAGGCAGCGCCCGGCTCCAGGTCATCTCAAGGGAAGGATTCACTTCTGAGAGGCCGTGGTCAGGGCTGAGGGTCAAGGGTCAATATCTAGGAATGGTCGGTGAGAAGCAGCCCCTGTTGGATTAAAAGTTGTCCACTTCCCCAGAGAAGGACACTGTGGTCAACATGCATTGCTGGCCACAGAGCCAGGACCGTAACCGCCGTTCCTGTCGTCTCACCCCGTGCCCCTCCACGGCACCCCAAGGGTCCTCTGGTCAGTGGGGAGGGGCGGTGGTTCGTGCAGGTGGTTGGGCGGCTTCAACCACTCACATCCCTCGTGTGGCTGCCACTGCATCTGTCATCCTTGGCCAAGGGGAGGCCCTTGGTCTGTTTTCCCTGAAATGGCCCTGCCCCCCACCCCGCTGCCACCACAGGGCCCTCGTTCCTCCCACTTTCTCCTCCCACTAGCACTGCCTCCAGCTGCCCGGCATTCAGAAGCTGCTTCTGTCCCAGGCTGCCCCCGTGTCAGGGCGGAATTCCAGACAGATTGCTGAGATACTTAGCAACTTAAGCTGATCGGTATCTCAAGCCTCGAGAAAGAACACAGTCGGCCATGAAACCACAGAGTGGGCTTTCTGCCCACAGGCTCCGGAATAGTCCCAGGCACACACGCCTACTGCCAATGGTTGTCTTGGTGTGGTGGGTGGTGCTCCGAATCTCCTGATCTCAGAACGTGGGCAGTGAGGGGCGCAGGTTCACAGACTCGAACCTTCGAATCGCAGAACCCCAGTGTTGAACCTTCAAAACCATGAACCTTGACCCATGAACCACGAACCTTCGAATCATGGTGTTGGAAGGCCTTTTCTAAGCATCCTCCAACTTTCTGTATGTGAACATAGAGGAACAGACGTGTCCATGTGTGAACACGAGTGCGCACGCCCATGCACACCTGCACACCTACAGCTCTGGCGGTGACGGTGCCTTGCTGGGTCTCCAGCAGAGTTATCTGCCTCCCAGTCCTTGTCCGCAGCAAGCCCACCTTCCGAAGTCAAGGTCCTTGTAAGAGGCAGAGCTATAGGGCCTATCAGGGGCTCTGGGCAGGGTTTCCAGAAGAGACAGATCTGTCTCTCAAAAGAGGAGGTGTATGAGTTTGAGATACTGGTCCTGGTGCAGCATCTGCAGGGGTCCCAAGACCCCCTGGCTGGAGAAGGGGAGAGAGACCTAGAGGGACAAAGGACACATGGCTGCCTCCAGCCTGGGCATTCCCTCCTTCATGCCAGGGAGTGCTCAGCCCCTGCTTCCAGAAGCTTCCTCTGAGCCCTCAAACATCTATTCCATATCTCCAACGTGCCAGGCACTGAGCTAGGTGCTGGAAGACAGTGGTCAGGAAATAGTCCCTCCTGCCTTGTGGAGCTTACAGAGGAGGCACATACACACTTGAATAAGAGGATAATGGTTCTCATGACGGGCCCTGCACTCCATGCCAGGCCTGAGGCTGCACGTTTCCCCTGTCCTCCTCACAAGAGGTAGATACCAGTATTGGCCCCAGCTCCCAGGTGTGGGGACTGAGGCTGCTGTGCCTGAAGGCTGCGCCGTGGAGAGGCTGGGACACAGACGTCTGTGTTCCTAACGCCTGCTGCAGAGGGGAAGTGCAGAGGGTCGCAGAGAAACCTTTCAGAGCAGTGTGCCCATGAGCGGGGACACTGTGGGGAGACTTGGGGGACCGAGAGGACAGAGGGAAGAGAGATGAGCCCCTTCAGAGCATCTTCTGGTGCCACGATGCCATTGCTCTTCCCAGAGGAGAAGAACGTGGAAGCAGATTAGTGCAGTTCTCCGAGCCTCAGTTGCCTCATCTGTAAAATGGGGTTGATTCCTACACACCCTAACTTCTGTGGACGGAGTGAGAGACATGAGGGGGAGGAAAAGGTGACTTGGCTCTGAGCCCTCGTCACTTTATAGAGACTGCAGGTCGAGGGGTCGGTGGCGGTGATGCGGGGAGAGTGTGCTGGGGGGTTTTGAGCTGGGACACTTGGTTTTGGTACCCCAGGTCACGAGGGAGCATGTTAGGCTTTGCAAGAAGTCTTACGATGGGGCTGAGATGAAAGAGGGCCTTGCTGGCAGCTCGCAGGGTGCAGGGCCCCTAGTGAGGGGAAGCTGTGGCTGGCGTCTGGGGTGGAGGGGGTCCGGCTGGCGGTGGGGAAGAAGAGTCGGCGAGGAGGCCCTGTGGAGGAATGCTTGGCTGTCGCCAGGGTGGCTGTCACCAGGGTGGCACTCAAACACCCACCTGCCTAGAAAATTAGCACCACACAGGCAAGCTGCTGTCTTGTTACTGCGCCACCCACAGGCACACAGTGGGAGCTCATTAAATATTTATGGAATGACGAAGGGGTGGAGGAAAAATGGAGCAGGGAAGGAATCGAAACGACCCCAGCATTTAAGAAGTTCTCCAAAAATTAAAAAGACAGAGGTACTGTTAGCTGGGAAGAATATACCAACTAAATACTCAAGGGATTTACCCAGATTAGAGACAGGGCCCAGGGTGACCACGTGGCCAGGACAGCTGAGGTGACAGGAGGTCCGCCCTGCGACTGGACAGGGCTTGGACTCATGTACTACCTTGCATTGTAACCTGCCGTCCCGGCCAAGATCATCCCCCAGGACGGGCACTGTCGTCTCCACTTGACAGAGGACGAAGCGGCTGTTTGGCCAGGCCACCCAGAGCGAGAATGACGGGGTGGGACCCGTCCCTGGACTCCTGGCCCAGCTCTCAGCACATGGCAGCAGGAACTGAAGACTGTACTGGAATTCGTAGTTCCCAAACACTTTGCCAAGTACCAGACCCTTTGTGTGTGTTATTTTACTTTGTATACGTGTTAATGGATACAATAATTCAATAGAACCCCATCTTCCAGCTGGTAAAACGGAGGCTCAGGCAGTAACTTGCAGCCCTAGGGCCAGAGAGGCATGGGTCGGACTGCCACTGAGAAGCTGAGGGCCCTTGTTAAGCCCCTGGTCTGTGACACAGGTATTACGGTAATAATCGCGCAGTAGGGTTGTCACGTGGGGTGACCGAGAAAGTAAAGGAAAAGTGTTGCATATGCCTCTGCACTGTTAACGGGAATCACAAGCTTGTCTCTGTGGGACTGTGCAGGGCACGTAATGAGTGGGTGGTGGAGTTGGGATTCAGGCTCAGACCTTACAAGGTGTCCTTCCTTTCCAGCAGGTGGCCTCCCTGCCGGGCTAGGGTCAGCTTCCCAGGCCCACCCAGGAGCCCTCAGTGGGACCCCGCCACCCAGGTCCCCCCAGGAGGGGTGGCCTTCCTTTAGGGAGGCCCCACCGGTTCACCATGTCTGCTTCCTTGCAGATACAATGAGGTGAAGAAGAAAATGGACCCCGGCTTCCCGAAGCTCATCGAGGACGCCTGGAATGCTGTCCCCGATAATCTGGATGCCGTGGTGGACCTGCAGGGTGATGGTGAGCTGCCCGGGCCTCTGGCCGCTTTCTAGGACTCCCCGCCCCCACCCAGGACCCAGGTCCTACAAGCACACACTCCCTCACTGTGCAGGGAGGCTTGCGGTGCCTGAGGAAACAAACCAGCCCCTTCAGCCCAGTGCTGGGAAGGCATCCAGACCCCTGACCTCTGCTCGCTCAGCAGGCTCCAGGCAGTGAGACCCAGAAAGGCCCCTCGCAGCTGCAGGGCCTGGAGCCAGGGAAGGGGAGGGCGGAGGCCTGCGGGGTGGGGAGGAGCAGCATGGGCTCTGTGCCCTGGATTCATTCTGGGCCTCGATCCAGGCCATTTTGGGTTCCACAGGACGCCTTGTCACCGCCTCCCCTTAGCAGAAGATTGGCTCCACTTGAGATAGGACAAACTTTGTCATGCCCTCTTGCTGATGTGGCGACGATCCCCATTCAACTCACTTTGCCCCTGGTCCCTTGCTGAATTATACAACCAGTATCATCAGAGGGTAGAATTTGGAGTTTGAAAACCATATTCCTCAAGAGACGTCTGTGAGTTCTCCAGGCCCTGGAAGAGGTCCAGTTTGGCTTTTTAGAGGCAATTTTAATTTAATTACACAAAGATTTTTTTTAGTTTTTGAGCCCCTGTCATATGCTGGCTATGCCCATGGCCCTGACCTCCAGTGAGTGGCTCGTGGTCTTATGTGTCCAACAAAATGCAGTGTACCATCAGGTGCTAGGTGAAGGCTTACCTTCAGGAATAAGCAACTAGTGAGCACCTACGACCCGCCAGCGTTTTAAAGGAAGTCAATGAGATTATGTGCATCAGAGCCCAGAGGGGCCGGGCCAGTAGCAGAAATGAGTGAAGTAGGCAAGGTACACAGTGGGGAGTGGTGGGGTCTGTGGCAAACCGGAGGGCATATGGCTTATTTACCATAAGCAACTGGGGACAGTTGCTTTTCTGCTCCCGAGGATTGTAGCCCTCATGGACGGGGTCCAGCGTTGCTGGATATTCTCTTTTAAAAGGAAGAAAAAAAATCTCTATTATCTTGTGAAATTTCCAGATGTCTACACAGTGGCAACTTACTCAGACGAGATCGGACACATTCAGGGTGGTATGGTCGTACTTACTCACAATTCAAAATCAAACAGAACAGAAAACACACGTGAGCCACAAAACCCCCATCTGTGGGCCAGGAGGACGAGCTGCCCCCTGGTCTGTTGCCTCCGGTACACGGAAAGCACTCAGTTTGGGGATGGCGCTCAGCAGAGGACTGTTGTTATATTAATAATCGCATTTTGTCTAACTTCATCCTCACCGCAAGCCCCGAGAGGCTGGTATCTTCATCCCCATCTTCAAGATGAAGCAGACAGGGGCTCAGAGACCTTACCTCCACAGCCACATCCCTTTCTCCAGCCCCAGAGGGGTCCTCTCTGGTTTAAAAGCTTCTTCCCTGTGGCCACAGGCTCCCAAAGCACCGGGAGCCTTCCACATACCAGAATGTCCAAGGGTAGGTACAGCCTCTCTCCTTTCCTGTCCCAGGCCACAGCTACTTCTTCAAGGGCATGTACTACTTGAAGTTGGAGAACCAAAGTCTGAAGAATGTGAAGTTCGGAAGCATCAAATCTGACTGGCTGGGTTGCTGAGCTGGCCACCACTCCTGCAGGCCCCGCGTCTCCACCGCTGTCTGCATGTCGGGCCCTGAGTGCCGGGGAAGGACCCAGGAGGGCCTGGCAACCTTCGGCTCTGTGACTAATCTGCATTCTCCCTGCCACCTGGTGATTTAAGATTCCAGAGAGTGGCTATGCCCTGTGCCCAAAGAAAGGTGCTGACTGTACTCCTCCCAGGTACCCCTCGCTCCTCCGGATCCCACCAGCCCTCCAGAGCCACCCCGAAGAGATGCTCTCATATCCTCAATGCGGCCCCGCCCCGGGCTGCCCTGGTGCTGCCACACTTCAGGCTCTTCTCCCTCCACAACCGCCTCACAGCACCCTCGGAGCCGACAGAGACTGTCTCAAGAGGTCACTGGTGGCCCAACAGCCTGGCCTGGCCTGGGGCAGTGGGGGAGAGGCATGGCCAGGAGGCTCCCTGGACACCCAGCTTCTCACACTGCTGGCTGTGTTAGGACCTCCCCTACAGCAGTGGTTTGCTTTGTACGAACTTTTTTTTCAATCTTTTTTTCCCCCCACTTTCAAATTGCATCTCCCGACAGAAGGACTCAGGCCGTCTGAAGTCACTGCACGAAGCATCTCAGCCCACCTCACTGTGGTTCCCTGTTCACTCCATTCAGTTCAAGCTTAGCCCGTCACTTCCTCCACTGGATGGAGGAAAACCAGCCCATGGCTTCTCGCTCAGCCCTCCCCTCCCTGCCCTTCAACCATTCCCCATGGGAAATGTCAACAGGTGTGAATAAAGACATCAAGTGAGTGGCAGTGTTTGCCTCTGTTTTCACAGAGCCTAGAAGAGGAAACGTACAAAGTCTAAACCTCCGCTCCCCAAAGGGCACGGGGGACATTTGAGAGATCCTCAGAGTGTGTAGTGTGAGCTGGAGTCCCTCTGTCCCGTGGACAGAGCCCTCAAGCAGCAGTGCGTGATTCTGTGACTGTAATTCCAGGGTCTTGTTCAAGGTCCCCATCCTGTTGGGAGTCTCAGTTTCTTCATTAACAGTAATCCCAGTTCTAACCCTGATGAACAACACCCCCTGCCGTGAGCAGAGGGCCAGGCCCTGTACATGCATTGTCCCGTTGAACCTTTACAACAACCGAAAGAGGGGCTGGCTAAAATCAGCCCGATTTTTATTGATGAGGAAACAGGCCCAGAGAAAAGTGGTTTGCCCGGGGTACCATAGCTATGAGGTAACGACCCAAGTCAAGGCCAAAGATGAGCTGGAGGAGGGGCTTTGGCGCTCAGCCCAGAATCTTCAGCAGCAGCATTACCATCCCCCTTCCCCAAAAGCCACCCTAAGTAAAAACATAGCTGGGGGGGGGGGAGAGGGGGGCAGGGATGTAGGCTTGCTTTCCAAGCACAGCTTTTCTTAACGGGTAAGCTTCTTACTCCTCCCTCTCCCCAGAGCGCTCCCCCTAATCTCTAGAAATTCTTGAGCTGATTCAAGAGTATTTAAGGCCTGAGTGTTTCAGACGCCCCTTCTGGCTCTGCTAGTCTGTTGCTTCAGACCTCTCATGGTGGGGCTGGTGGGGAAGGGGGTGAGGAATGGACAGGACTCTGGAGGTGACATTGGTGGGTGTGGTGTCGCCGTCTCTCCTGCCGTGGCCTCCCCATGGCTCAGATCCCTGAGGGGCCTGGAGAGACAGCCTTCTGTGCAGGTGTCAGGCTAGAGAGCCACGAGGGTCTGCCAGCCCCTACATGAAGACCCCTGAGGCTGGGGACGCTTATATTGTGGCTGTGATACATTGTTATTAAGGTTCTCCGTTCCACAGAAAGTTCATCTCCACATCAGTGCCAGAAACGTGCCATTTCTTGAACACGACGCAATGCATTCTTCAATTGTTATACAATCCTACGGGGTAGAAATTTATCTTTCACCATTCCTAGATGAGAATACAAGCTCAGTGAGTAGCCGAAACCCACATGCCTGATCTGGTAGGTAGATTCTGAGGTCTCTGGTGGGTAAGTTTGCAGGAGCCGCTGGGCCCGAGGCCAGATTCAGGCTCTCATCACGTCTACAGTCTGCCATGACTGTCAATCAGCGAGGAGAAGTGATTCACCACCTCCCTCTGACTCTCGGCCGCCCAGGGCTTGACCAGCAGTCTCACGTTCTGGGCAAACCCTTCCCTCCCTCCCCCGACCACCCATTTAGGTTCAGGCAGGGTCTTGAACTTCCTATCTCAGGGTGGAATGGGGCCACAGGCTAAGTCATTTTTCCCCTTTGAGGGACCAGGTTTCTCACCTAGTGTGGAGGGCAATAGTTACCTTTACCTTCTAATGACAGTAGCTCAGTATTCCCCACTGTCAGCCATGTTTTCAGCGGAGCAGATTCCACTCCGGGTATCAAGTTCTCTTAGCCAAGACTCTCAGTTCTAACTGATAAACATCCAACACAGGTTTAAACAAAAGTAAAATGCACACCAGAAATAAAGCCCAGCTCGGGTGTATTAACTCGCTTAACGGTACAATCCCGGGGTTTCCCCTCCAAAGCTGGATTCAGGGTCTGTTGATTCTCCTTTTCCAGAAGGAGGCAGCAGGGTCATGGAGATGGTGATTTGGACAACATCACAGAGTCAGTAAAACCGACTGGAAGTTCAGGTCTGCCTGACCCTGAAGCACAGAACTCTGCCTAAACTGTCACTGGCGTGCGTTGGTCGTGAGAAGCATTCCCTTCCAAGGGGGCAGAGCGCTATCACCCAAGGGCACAGCCAGATACCAAGAGGGTGGGGCTAACGCTCAGGAGGTGGGGCCAGTGCCTGGGCGTGCTCAGGACCAGAGGGGCGGGGTGCTCAGAACCAGAGGGGCGGGGCGATTAGAACCAGAGGGGCGGGGCGAGACCTGAGGGTGGCCTGTCACTTTAGCGCTTGCGCAGAGGCTCAGCCGCGCTCGCACTCCTGTGCGGCTGGGACTCAATCTTGACTTCGACTGGCTCCAGTGTCCGCGTGAGTCGCTTCTGGGATCCGAGGCCCGGCTCCGCCATGAACCGGTGCGCCGAGGCGGCGGCCGTAGCGGCCACGGTGCCGGGCGCGGGCGTCAGGATCGCAGGTCCGCGGCCACCGATGGTGCCCCGCCAAGCGTCCTTCTTCCCGCCGCCCGTGCCCAACCCCTTCGTGCAGCAGACACGGTTGAGCGCGGCGAGGCGCATCCAGGTGAGGGGTGTGGGTCAGAAAGCGCAGAAAGATCCAGGTGAGGGGCGTGGGTCAGACAGAGGAGGTGCATCCAGGCGAGGGGCGTGCGTCAGACAGGGAAGATCCAGGTGATGGGCGTGGGTCAGAGAAAGGAGGTGCGCCCAGGTGAGGGGCGTGGGCAGAGGGAGGAGGCAGGTCCGGGTGGGAGGTGAGACGGTCTGAGGGTGCCATAGGTGTGACACGGGAAGCACCCGAGGGCGGGGGGCGAGTCCGGGGAGCAAAGGAAGAAAGAAAAAGATGTAGATCTGAGAGAGGAGGGCTTGTGCCGGGGCCATGAGTCTGCAGTTGACAGCGACGTGGGTCCGAGGACGGAGGGCCCAGGGAGGATGGTCTGAGGGGGTGTGTGAGAAGAGAAGGTTCAGGAGCATGTGGGTCCGAGAGGAAACATTCCCTGCATGCTGAGAAGGGGAAACGAAAATCTGAGTTCGTGAGAATGTAGCAGGGGGCCAGCCTACCACAGGAGGGTGGGTGTGAGTAAGTCCCTTTTTCATCTTCTTTCTTTTCATTTTCTTTCTTCTCCCCGCCCCCTACCCCCGCCCCCCCCCCCCCCCCCAACCCCCCAGGCCTGGAGTTAGAACAGTGAGCGAGGCGCTGGGATGATCTAGCTGGGCAGGGGTGTCAAGGGTATGACATCAGAATCTAGGAAAAGGGACAATGGGGTTGAGCTTAAGGTATTTTAAGGCGTTTTGGTCCTGAATCAGTCTTCACCGGAACACTTGTAGATACAAGAACAGAGAGGTAGCCCAGGCTCTCCCACTGTTCAATGGCTACATACGAAAAGGAAGTTTCCTTTCCTTTTTCTTGTAAAATACTGCTTTTACCATTAGCAGTCCTGCTCACTCTTTGGACTTCCTCTTTGGTGAAGTTAGCGATCAAAGAACAAGATAGACTATGTCCGGTGTGGTCTGCAGGGGAAAAACAAGTGGTTTTTGATGGTTTCTTGTCCACATCACAAGTTTCTTTCCTTTGGATTTGAAGTAGTGTCATTTTTGCATAACCTAGGTGTGTGCACTGAGACTGTGGTCCCCTGCAGTGGGCGCAGGGTTACAGTGCTGGGCTGTGCAACGTGGGCGGTGGTGACGGGGGTGATAGACCGGTGTCTGCTGGAAGAAGGGTGTGAGAGAGGAAGAGGAAGATAATGTAGTAAGAGCTCTTTGTAAAGACACAAAATGTGTAAAGCCGAGGTCTTCAAGTCTGTAAGTAGACAGAGGTCCCCTTTGTATCTTAAAATTTTAGAAACACTTCTGAGTACATTGACTATATCATTCAAGATTAATTTTAGCCAAATCATTCATACTTAAATGAAAGTATGTCCATATATTTGGCCTCATAGTTTTGAAAGAGGATCAAAGAATTTATATCGTACCTAGAGTGAATTATTAACTTTTTTTTTTAAATAGCGTGGCCTGTTACGTTTAGGGTGCTCTTCACAGTGACTCTACTAGAGCTAATGTCACAATGGAAAGATCACCAGTCTCAGTCAGAAAACATCTCAGGCCTTGCTGCCTATTCATGGTGTGACTTTGTCACTTAATGGCTCCAAACTCCACCTCTCTCATCTATTAAATCGGAATCACAACACATCAAAGGGGGGTTAAAGTTAAGTGAGGTGATGTGTGAAAGAATCTGGCCTTGTTTGCTGATCTTTTTCAAAAGTATTTTTTCTTTTCTTACATTTTCTAACATTTATTTTAGAGAGAGGGGAAGGGAGAGAGAGAAACACGGGTCCGTTGCCTCCCCCACAAGCCAGACCAGGACCAACCGGCAACCTGGCGTGCGCTCTGACCGGAAGCTGTAGCCATGATCTTTCAGTTTGCAGGACCACGCCCCACGCACTGAGCCACGCCAGCCAGGGCCTGTTTGCTGATCTTAATATTGATAGTTTTCTTATGCTCTTTGTCGTCTACATTTTTAACATAGTACTTAAAATTTACTACGTGTATTGAATGGAATTGAATACAGTCTGGGTATTCTTTAAGTTTTAATGGCCTGAATGGTCTAGGTATAGGGAAGATTAAATAGACATAATTGAAAAACAATGTTGGCTATATTTTCCAGTTTAAAAGATGCATATACTTGAAGTATGACTTAATAGGATTGATTCAGACTCAATTTAACCTGAATTCAAATTTAATCTTGAAGGATGATCAGTGACTTGCTTAAGGAGGGTTATCACTTTTTTTTTTAAAGATTTTATTTATTTATCTTTACACGGGAAGGGAAGGAGAGAGGGAGAGAAATAGCAATGTATGGTTGCCTCTCATGTGTCCCCTGCTGGGAACTGGCCTGCAACCCAGGCATGTGCCCTGACTGGGAACTGAACCGCAGTTGTTTGGTTCACAGGCCCGCACTCAATCCACCGAGCTACACCAGCCAGGGCAAGGAGTGTTATTATCATTTTTGCATCTCACAGCAGGGCTGAGCTTTGTCCTTCCTCTTTTTGACTATTTAAGGGCCTGTTACTTAGTGGCATGGAGAAAAGTAGCCTAGCTTTCATTTCCTTAGTGGCATATGGACTGGAAGTAAGTGTTTAGTAGTAACTATGGGGTCATTTAGTGTACAAAAATATTCGTTGAATGCCTACAGTGTGTGAGGCACGATGCAGTTCTCTGGAGATACAGCAACGAACAAGAGAAATAGGGATGCTGCCTCTCTAAAGCTTACATTTCACGGAGAAAAAACAACAAGTACAAAAACATGTGATTTCATGTGCTAGGAAGGGCAATGAAGACAATCCAGAGAAGAGGTTAACCCTGATAGAGTGTTAAAAGAATGTCTCCCTCCCGAGACGACATGCTACCGACTGGAAATACGATGGAGAATCCTCCTAATTTGTCAGACTTACTCAAAAATGGTGTACTATTAAGTATCATTACTTGTTGCCGACCTGGAAGTGGCACAGAAAAACATATAAAGTCGCCCAGTATTTGACATCTCACTCAGTTAAAATCCATGTTAGCTGCCCATTTTGAAAGTTGGTAAATGTTATATGAATATGCTGTAACCTCCTTTCGACCGTCCCTTCGGGTTATTTCTTACATTCAAGATTCTATCTTGGTCATTTGCCAGACTGTCTGGATTTGACCTGCTTTGGAGCCAACCCACTGCAGTCTTTTCCCTGGGGGTGTTGGTCAGAAACAATCGGAGGCCATTGCTTAACAGCACAGCAGCCCGAGGCAATAAATAACGACTGGGGCAAGCACTAAGCTAACCAGAAAGCTTACAAGAAAAAGCGCATGACTAGACACTGTCTAAAAAGACACTTTCATTTCAAAGACCCAAATAGGTTGAAAGTAAAAGGACAAGAAAGATATACTGTGGAAACAGTAACCAACAGAGAACTAGAGGAGCTATATTAGATAAAATAGACTCTAAGACAGAAAACTAGAAATAAAAGAACATTTTATCATGAGAAAGGGTTGAGGCATTGAGAAGATATTGCAATTATAACCATATATACATCTAACGACAGAACCCTAAATACACAAAGCCAAACTCATAGATTGAAGGGAAAAATAAACAATTCAGCAAAAGTAGTTAGAGACTTCAATTCCCCACTTGCAGTAGTGGTAGAACAGTGAAACAGAATGTCAGCAAGGAACTAGCAGACCCAAACTACACCATAATCATCCGTACCTAATATATATATAACATGCCCCACCCAACAACAGCAGAAAACACACTTTTCTTCAGTACCTAGGAACATTTTCCGAGACAGACAATTATAATAGGTTATAAAGCAAGTCTGAGTAAGTATAAAAGAATTATAATAACACATTGATCTATAACCACAATGGATTGAAATTAGAAATTAGAAATTAATAACAAGAAAACTTGAGAAATGCACAAACATGTGGAGATTACATTACACATTTCTACATAATCAATGGATCCAAGGAGAAATCGTAAGAGAAGCTAGGAAGTACTTCGAGGTAAATGAAAATGAAGACACAATAGAAAAACACATGTGGCTAGCATTGTTTCCAAGTCTGAAAAAGATATTTTAAGAAGGGAAAACTATAGACCAATTTCCTTCATGATTATAGATGTAAGAATTCTCAACAAAATATCAGCAGGTGAAATACAGCAATGTGTGGAAAAGGAAATATATCCTTTTAACTTTGGTTTATTCCAGGAATGCAAGGTTAATTTAACCTACAAAAATGTATATTGCAATGCAATTCATCATATTAGCAGAACATATGGAAAAAATATATATGATCATTTCAATAGAAGCAGAAATTTTGTTAACTTGCTTGACAAAGTTCAGCAACTACTGATGTTTGAAAAAATTCTCAGTAAAATAGGAATAAAAGGGACCTCTCTCAGTCTAATGAAGGGCCCCTATCTATCCCAGTAAAAATCTCGACAAGCTTTTTTGTTTGTGTGGAAACTGACAAGTTAATTCTGAAATGTATGTGGAAATGCAAAGGATCTAGACTGGCCCAAAAACAGTTTGAAGAAGAAAAAGGTGGAGATCCCTGATTTTAAGACTCACCATAAAGCTACAGCAATGAAGAGCGTGGGGAATTGACCAGGACAGATGAATAGATAGATCAATGGATCGGAATAGAGAACCCACACATATGTGTTCAGTTGCTTTTTGACAAACTTGCCAAGAAAATTCACTGGGGAATATCAAGTCTTTTCAACAAATGGTATTGGAATACTAGGTAACTCTATGGATAAAAATGAACCGTGATTCCTACTGCACACCACATGCAGAAAAATAATTTTAGATGGACATAGGCTAAAACATAAAAGCTAAAACCACACAGCTTCTAGAAGAAGAAGAAAGTATAAAATACCTTCATGACCTTGAGGTCTAAAGATTTCTTAGAAAGGACACAGAAAAAAATAAAAATAAAATAAATAAATTAGTTTTCATCAATTACCATTTTTCTCATCAAAAGCTACCATTAAGAAATCGAGACTTCCAGCCAAGATGGAGGCATAGGTAGACACACTGTGTCTCCTTGCACAACCAAAAGCAGGACAACAACAAATTTTAAAACCAGAAACAACCAGAAATGACAGAAAATCGAACTGTATGGAAGTCCAACAACCAAGCAGTTAAAGTAGAAACACTCACCCAGACCCATAGGAGGGGCGGAGATAGGCGGCCAGTCAAAGAGGACTCATGGCAAGGCAGCAGCTGGAGGACCAGGGTGGGTGAGGTGGCAACTGGTGCACCCAGTGAGGTGGTAGCTTGCAGACTGGGTGGCCCTACATTCACATGCAGATAAACTGGGAGGAACAACTGGGGAGCAAGACAGACCGCAAAAACCAAGGCTCCAGCGCCGGAAACAAAGCCTCAAACCTCTGACTGAAAACACCTGTGGGAGTTGTAGCAGCAGTGGGAGAAACTCCCAGCCTCACAGGAGAGTTTGTTGGAGAGACCCACGGGGTCCTAGAATGTACAAAGGCCTCCATACACATGGGAATCAGCACCAGACGGGCCCAGTTTGCTTGTGGGTAGCAGGGGAAGTGACCGAAATCTGACAGAGGGCAGAGCAAGCCTCACTGATCCCTCTCTGACCGTCCCCTACATAACAGCATCACAATGCAGCCACATGGGTTGCCCAGTCCTGGTGAACACCTAAGGCTCCGCCCTTGTACGTAATAGGCACACGGAGACAAAAATTAAAAATGACCCAAATGAAAGAACAGTTCAATGCTCCAGAAAAAATACAACTAAGTGACAAAGAGATAGCCAACCTATCAGATATATAGTTCAAAACATTAGTTATCAGGATGCTCCAGGAACTCACTGGGTACTTCCACAGTATAAAAATGACCTAGGCAGCAATGAAGGTCACATTATGTGAAATAAAGATAAATCTACAGGGAACCAACAGTGACAGGAAGGAAACCAGGACTCAGATCAAGGGTTTGGAGCAGAAGGAAGAAAGAAATATTCAACCAGAACAGAATGAAGAAATGAGAATTCAAAAAAATGAGGAAAGGCTTAGGAACCTCCAGGACACCTTTAAACGTTCCAACATCCAAATCATAGGGGTGCCAGAAGGAGAAGAAGAAGAGCAAGAAATTGAAAACATAATGAAAGACAACTTCCCCAATCTGGCAAACGAAATAGATTTCCAGGAAGTCCAGGAAGCTCAGAGAGTCCCCAAGAAGTTGGACCCAAGGAGGAACACACCAAGGCACATCATAATTACACTACCCAAGATTAAAGATAAGGAGAGAATTTTAAAGCAGCAAGAGAAAAGGAGACAGTCACCTACAAAGGAGTTCCCATAAGACTATCAGTTGATGTCTCAAAAGAAACCTTGCAGGCAAGAAGGGGCTGGAAAGAAGTCTTCCAAGTCATGAAAGGCAAGGACCTACATCCAAGATTGCTCTATCCAGCAAAGCTTTCATTTAGAATGGAAGGGCAGATACTGTGCTTCCCAGATAAGGTCAAGTTAAAGGAGTTCATCATCACCCAGCCCTTATTATATGAAATGTTAAAGGGACTTATCTAAGAAAAAGAAGATAAAAAATATGAACAGTAAAGTGACAGCAAACTCACAGCTATTAACAACTGAACCTAAAACAAAAACAAAAGCAAACTAAGCAAACAACTAGAACAAGAACAGAATCACAGAAATGGAGATCACAGGGGGGGGTTATCAGTGGGGTGGGGGAGGGGGAGAGAGTGGGAAAA